>JAMKCH010069466.1:0-31779 GCA_023653785.1 Ophioderma brevispina
CTTGAGCACCTTAATAAGCTCAATGGTAAAACCAGAACAGCCTGGTGCTTTCCCACTCTTTATCTTATCAAGTGTCTGTTGACTTCCTCTTCTGTGATGTTTGGCTCTCTGGGCCCTCGGTTGGTGGCACATCAGCAAGAGACTCTCTTTCATGTTCAACATTAAGTAATGTCTCAAAATACTCTCTCCACCTCTCTTGTATCTTCTCATCTGTGACAAATTTACCCTCTTGGTTCCTTATCACTCTTATCTCCTCTCCCCTACATCTTTCCTGCTAGCTGCTCTCTGTTTGATGATCTCTCCCTCTTCTATCTTCATCCTATACTCACTCCATGCATCCCATTTGGCCTTCACCACTTCTCTCTTTGAGCTATTTTGGCTTTTGTATATGCCATCTTCCTCTCCTCTTCGCCTCTTTTCTGCATGTTCTTGTTCCACCACCGTGTCTCTCCCTTCTTTCATCCTTTCCTTGGTCTTTCCACAGACTTCCTCAGCTTCCTTCAGTACAGTAGTCTTGAGGCTATACCATTTCTCCTCCACTGAGTTTACACTTGGTTTGCCCTTCTCTTCCACTCTCTGAAGGCATTTACACTGGCCTCGCTGTGTTTTAGCCTCCAGGTTTTTATCCTTTCCCCTTTGCTTGAGCTTCTTTTTGCCCCTTCACTCCCAGATTTAAGGCTCATACATAGTAGCTTATCAACTACTGCCTTTCGTGGGATGACTTAACAGTTTGTAACTCTCGCCAGATCTTTCCTCCTTACAATCATGTAGTCAATATGTGTTCTCTGTTTGCTGCTTCTCTATGTTATCAAGTGTTCTCTCTTCTTTGTGTAGAAGGTATTGACTAATACCAGATCTAAGCTTTCACAGTTCTTCAACAATCTTTCTCCTTCCTCATTCCTTTCTCCAAATCCTTTGCCTCTGTGGGTCCACTAAAGCCATCTCGCTTTTCTCTCACATGTCCATTCATGTCTCCTCCAGTAAAAAGCACTTCTTCATATGCTCGTAATATGGTGGAGTACCAATGTCAATTTGGCCACTTGGGCCTGTTTGTTATGGCATTATCTGATCTGTAAAGTAATGTAACCTGCATCATCTAGTTGAGACCCTAGTCTACAACCAAGGGATGTAGTACTGAATTTATTTTGTAACCTGCCTAATGCCTAATAGCAAAATTACAATTTATTAAAGGTGCAACGAGAGATTTCAAGTCGTCCATATTTTCTGTGATATGTAGTGTTTTCATTTGGACTAGGTACTCAATAGATTCCCCACCTTTTATTTGGCTATAGAAACAACTTAAAATGAAAACAAAAGATAATTTGTTTTATGCTTAAATTTCAATAGAAAACATAGGTTGAATTTCGTATTTGCTCCTATATGAAATTAGAAATTTCAAATTTTTTGTACCAAAGAGAGAGTTCTCAGCTTAATCATTTCAGATGGGGATATACAATGCTTTACACCAGTGCAAAAATCAGAATTTTCACATTTTTTAGGGACATCTGTTATTTGAAATCTCTCGTTGCACCTTTAAGGTAAACCAGTGGCTTGAGCACCCAACTCATATTTATGTGAGAAGGATCAAATGGAAGATTCAACCCATAGATGTTACATTAATATTCTGAAATCTTATCTTTAACATCTCTACAGCTGCACCAATTACGTCAATAATTGCTAGCAGATTTTTGAGGATACAAAATGGGCGGAGGCGATTGGAGGCAGCCATCAGGGCTGGGCGTTGAATTGACGATGAAAACCAGGTCGTCTAGAGGAGGAGTTCATAAGTGCCGAGTTGCGTTTTTCAATGAAACCAAAGTGGAGTGATATGGGAGTGTATAGCCTGCGTTTTCCCATGAGGGGAAGCATGGTGGGCAGTGGTTCTGGCAATTGGTGCTATTAGGTAAGTCAACCGTACCATTGGTGTTAACATTTTCTTTAAAGGAAATAGGTCACATTTTGTCAAAGTCAGTTGCTTACATCATCAAAATATAGTACATACATCACCAATGCCCAGAAAAATAATACAAGTTGTGTAAAATTAAAAACACGAGGCTGTATTTTAGTTTGCGTTTGACATACGAAGAAAACGGGGCGGATGTCGCCACGGCTTCATTGATCAAAAGGGCCCATCTTTGCTCTCCTGTGACGTAAAGTGAGACCAAAACATGATTTTGACTCGGAATTGTATTGTCTGACACTGTAATATTGATGGATTCTAATGGAAAGTAATAATAAATTAGGAAAAAAAAAGTTACAGAATGACATTATTTTGTTTCATTCATTGTGTTTAATTAGTGATGTCCGATCGACGTTTTTTCGGTATCGGCCGATACCGATTTTTTCGCAAACCAATCGGCCTGATACCGATCCGATACCGATATATTTTTTGAATGACCAGTGTAAGGTATTGTCCCATATCATAATACTACACTATAAAGTAAGGAAGTCTCTGGCTGCTACTCGCCTATCAGACAAGATATTTTCATGACAAAAGCATATACCCATGATAAAAGTTTATTCTTGTAATAAACCCACCCATATGCAGGCGCAAGATAAAATGAGTTTAGACTAAATAAAGTGAGAGGGTGTCTTAGTGAACTTAATGTTTATTACTGTGTTTGAACCGCCAGACTGTTTATAGTACTGTGCTTGAAATGCCATGGCGATAACGGTCATCAAAGTCGATCGGTACGAAGGGGCGATTTTCCGACTCACCGATACCGATCACCGATCCGACTAATATCGGTACCGATACCGATTACCGATCGGATCGGATACATCCCTAGTTTTACTTATTACTTGAAGTGGCAAACACTGCCCGATATGATGGTCACAAGAAGTAAATTATGGATGGTCATCACGTTTGAAGTCAACATTTGCCTGCGTTGTGGATTTGTCGGAATCGTTTCGAGTAAGCTATTGGGCGGAAAATTAAAAGGGCAAAAAATACTCAACAACTGTGGACAAATTTTCAACTGATTTTGATTTATATGTATCGCATTACTTAAGCTTCCATCCATACCAAATTTCCACAATATTCAGAATCATGACATAATTTCCTTAAGTGTTCTTTATGTGAAATCATAAGGTACAATACAAACAAATAAAAGTATGCAAACACAAATGATCAGAAGCTTTGTTTGCAAAAATAACTGGATATTTGCGTAAATTGACCAATACAGATTGAATCACATGGCAGTTTGACAGTTACGTTAGGTTCTTCCTTCGGCAATATCAATAAACCCTAGTCTAGGACTTCAATAAGTATATTGAAGTCTGAGTGAGAGACAAAGACAACTTAGGGGTGGTCTGTTGGAAGTAAGCTCTTAAAATGCTTCTTTACCCTAGATATATATAGCTGGGCATTCATTCACCATGTTAAGAATTATCCCAGAGAGGTAGGTTATATGTGTGTTAAGGGATGAAGTCAAAAGTTATTTAGAGATTGAGGTCCATTGCTACAAAATGCTCTTTGTAACAAAACAAGTGCACTCAACAAAGTGGCCTAGACTGATCTTATAATAATGGAGTATAAGGAGGTTGTGGGTTGAGTAAAAGGTCAATTACGGTCATTTGAGGTCATTAATGAAAACAAATGTTATAAATAACTGGGCATTCATCAGAGGTGCTCAAATTGATCAATAGCAGATTGGGTCACAGTTGCTGGGCATAATCTGTTAAAGGTTGAGGTTAAGGGAGTTGGTCATATCAGGGTCATTAGAGGCCATGTTAAGAAATACGTTAAAATCTCTTCAAAAATAAATCTGTGCATTCACCAAAGTGCTTAGATTGATCTTGGAAAGTGGGTTAGACGTGTAAAGGGGATGGGGTCAGAGGTCAAGGGCATTAAAGTGATTGATGCCAAAATGCTTCTTTGTATACAGAAATCAAGCAAAGTTGATGCAGAATGATCCCTCTGCGCAGGTCATAATCCAATGGGTTAATGGTCATCAACTAAGTCATGTGGATCATTGTAAAATGTTGTTGCAGAAAATAACTGGACATTCACCAATTAATGCAGATTGATCAATACAGAGTGGGTCAGTTGCTGAGCAATGATCCTTGAGAATTTAATTACACTTAGACAAAGGTCAACATGATACATAAATGGTGAGTCCGCTTTCAGAGCTCAAATGTCACGTATTGAGAGCCAGGGCTTTATGTATATGGGGGGGGGGAACACTCATCTGGATAGCATTTTCTAAGTCATCCTCCACTGACCCATATCCCCATCAGGGGGAGTTGTCACTAGACCATTGTAGAAACTGGAATTTTTAAACTGGCGAAGCACATTAACCCAGAGAGTTTTCAGTAAACAAACAAGGAGTTAGTGACTCAAACACTAACCTCTCTGTTTTGTGCAGTGAATGGAAAGGGCTTTTGGTAAAAAACAAGGATTAGTGGACTACACAATAAAAAATGGGGAGGATCATTGGTGAGTTATGTGGCGGGAGTTATGTCGAGTTACTGTTTGGCCAATTGGCGAGTTACTGTTAGACCAATGGGCGAGTTACTGTTAGCCCAATGGGCGAGTAATGTTAGACCAATGGGAGAGTTACTGTTAGGACCAAATGGCGGTTACTGGTTAGAGGTCAAATTGTATTATAAGCTGAAAGGTCACTTGCTGATATAGTATCAGGAGTAGCACTATAGGGTCTATAACACATGGCGGATTGGGAGGGGTTGATGGAAGGCAACATAGGAACACACAGCAGGGCTTGAGGGGCTAATTCATGGGAGTCCCACGAAACAGCGCACACTAAACTTCATACTCAAGAACCCGGGGTGGGGTTTTTGAGTTATGAAGCTTCATGAGAAGGGAATAAGAATTTATAAAAAAAAATGACAAGATTTTGTTTTCTTTTTGACGTCTGGCGGGGGATGCAGTGTAGAAACGCCTCTTAACTGGAGGGGTAATACCCGCTTTTTTAACCCCCTCCCGCCAGTTTTTTTTTGCTTTAAAAAGGTAGATATTTATGGGGATGCAGGGCAGAATACTTCAACTGATGGGCTCACATAAACCATTTGGAAGTGCACTTTCAGCAATGCGCTGCGGGTCATAAGTAACAGTGAACACCCGTCATTTTTATTAAATTAATTGTTAAAAAGATAAAAACTACATAGTCATTTCCAGAATGGGTTGGTTACTGCAATAAGGCCTTTACACTTAGAGTTTCCCCGTCTACATGATGTGCCGGTCATTGCCAAGCTCATCAATTATAGTAGATTATTCCAATTGATGTTAGAGTTTGGCGGAGTTTGGACTTCTGCCATTACTCACAAATAGGGACAGACATACCCAGAATCTTTGAATTTCTTCCTCGGCACATACAGAAGAGATTGGATTGAAAAACTGCCATACTAGAAAATAAAGTTCCGGTGGTTCGTCCCAGTACATGCTTGTATTTTATACTAATGTGAATTGTGGATCCATAGTGTGTGCTACCCCAGAATGTTGTTTTAACGGGCCTACAAAACATATAAATTTAAAGGCTTCATCACCTGTGTGTTTATCAATGCAGAACTTTTTATCTTCAACACTAGTCATAACTCGCTTTCAAACTTTCATCGATTTTAAGTTTGCGCTTTCTTTGACCATTCTAGTGTTTATATTCTTTGAACACTTGATTGGGACTGTTAATGATTCAACCGCTCAGGGTTGGCTATAGCGCACATCATACCACCATCACCGACTAAAGTTTTTATAGACTAATCCCCACACCCATCATTCATACCTCCACTACAAAAATTAGAGCTCATCCACTATCATCTGGAAATCTATTAAGGCTGTTATTTATGAGTGTATGATGTACCGTCAGTAGTTGATATATATGTGTTTTTATCAATATGGATTATTCGACTGTTGATCCCCAACATAGCCTGTTTATCATCCAAAGTGAGGAATTTTGATTGAGCCTCAATCTGATGAATGAAGGCCACAAGACCCTAGTACCCACGCCCTATCCTTGAAAAAAGGAGCGCTGCTGAAAACCCTCAGAGTTATCATGAATACAAACGTCTACACATTTGCATTTTTCTGGTACATACTTCTCATGGGTTGGTCAGTTTGCAAGCCTGTTGTCAGGTTGATTCCTTCAACCATCTGCATCGGTGACCCTGCTGTACCACTGCCCCTAAACCGATTCGCAGGCTAGTAATGCAGTGAGATGAATCTTTATAAGAAGAGCCAAAAATGTTTAATCATCGCCGTTTGAAAAATTAGCTATACCACCTTAACGAGAGTGTAAATGCTA
This sequence comes from Ophioderma brevispina, assembly GCA_023653785.1. Lineage (NCBI taxonomy): Eukaryota > Metazoa > Echinodermata > Ophiuroidea > Amphilepidida > Ophiodermatidae > Ophioderma > Ophioderma brevispina. The sequence continues at coordinate 6,258 of JAMKCH010069466.1, forward strand.
CGTTGGCTTATATCGATAAATTTCCATAAAGCCGTCTTACAGCGCCGCAGTGACCGGGATCCATAATAACGATTCATCAGATCAATGTGGCATTTATGCCTCCCTTCCCAATTGATCGAGTGTCCTATACCGATTTATTTAGGATCCCTGCCATCTTTGGGAACTTGGTGCCACCGGTCCAAGAGCTCACATATAAACCCTCAAGAGGGTCTATGCAGTAACCAAGCATTCTGTTGGGTGTGAGTGGTAATTAAATAATAGGCTTAATGTATTCGGTGCAGGCGCAGGCCGCAGGCATACAAATGCTGGATTCTCAGGATTATATAGTAGGTTGAGGGAACCGTGGGTCTAAAAATCCATTTTTGTATGTGGCATTTGCCTGAAATCCAAATCGTGGCCCATTTTTCGGTCCAAATTGGTCAAAATAATGATTTATTATACATGAAGACTTATGGGATAGAAGCCGGAGGCTCGTCCGAAAGGAATGCGGCACGGCTTGGGAATCGAGGGCTCTCCAGCAAATGAGTAGACTGGTGCTCACTAGGCGCCCGCGAAGAATTTCCTATACCGCAAAAAACAAAATAAGAAAATAAAAAAAATAAGGAAACAAAAACACATTAAAAGAAAGTTGGTTTCATGAGACAACGTTAACCAATGCCATTTTTTATGAATGTGAACAACATTACAAAAGTCCCGGTTCCAATAGTATCAACTTATTTGTAACTAAGTTTTTGTACTCTACTAGGGTCCCTTAACATCTTATAAGTGCATAAGTAACGCTTATATGTAATTTTACATAACCGTTCTTACCGCCACGTAAGACCGTCGCTTTTCCATCTTATAATGCAAAATTTTATACAATTCAGATATAAAAAGGACCTCAGTCCAGACATTGTCCACTCCTTGCCCTATATCGGAGTGCAATTGATTGTATTAAAATATTTTCACAACTGTGTTTTTCCACACGCTTATTGTCCGAAAGGACTACAAATAGAAGCAAATGCATTAAACAATGATCACTTATACAAAAAACCCACACCAGTAATTGTTCTAATCATAACTCGCCAACTTTGGCAAACAGTAACTCGCTCCATTGGTCCAACAGTACTCGTCCCAAGCCGAGTGGCCTAACAGTAACTCGTCCAATGGTCTAACAGTAACGCGCCCATTGGTCCAACAGTCCCTCGCCCCTTGGTCCCAACAGGACCCCCCCTCCATTGGTCTAACAGTAGCTCGCCCAATGGTCTAACATTAACTCGCCCAATGGTCTAACATAACTCGTCCGCATTGGTCCTACGGTAACTCTCCATAACTCTCCTGCCCCCATACACTCTCCCGACATAACCATTCCATCAAAATGACCATCATCTAATCTTCATAATCAAGAACAATCTTGGGATTTTTTTCACTCATATAGGGAAGCGACTTTGTGCCAGGCGGTGAAGTTCAAATTGAACCGGTAGCACCGGGCAGGACTGGGTGGCTCCCCCGTGCCGCGCACCTGGGGACAACCCTGATTACCCCCCCATTTCTAGAAAAAATGCCCCCTCCAAAAGTTGACCCTCTGGAGCATTTTTGACCCACTAATTTTTAATTTAAAAGTCATCACTAATTCTAATTAGTTTATCATGCTCATAAATGTGCAAAAACCTGAAGATAGCAACACATACAAAGACCAAAAGACGAGAAACTTGTTGTAAAATTAGTATAATAATAAAGTCCCTCAAATTGTGGTGTTAATTTAATGTGACAAGCTTCTCCCACACCACAATAAACACGCCTATTTGAGACTAGGAATTTAATATTTTCGTCATTATTCTTCTAGCATGTTACCAATTTTTCAGGTTTACGTAGTAGTTGCATGGTAGAAAACCAAGCACAGGCTTTGTCGGGCAGCAATCAGGCCTCCCATCACAGCCTCATCTTCCACCCTACCTACAAGCAAGGCCTGCTTAGTGCAGGCTCTGATGGCGCTCATTGTATTCATATGTAAAACTGCAGCCCGTCATTTACTACTATTTGGTAATTTAGGCAGTGGTTTGTCCTGATTCAAATAAGTTTATTGATTGGCTGCCTCGTGTAAATACGACTCGGGAAGTTCACTCCCGCCAGAAACGTACCTATCTCGGGACCCATATTTTGGGTTCCTGCTTTGTCTTTCTTACTCATATTAAATTTTCTTAAACACTTGTGAATCTATTTCCATTTCACAATTGGTTACTGTTCTGGTTTATAGTGGACAATAATACACGGCGTGTGCGTACCACACGTGTATTAAGTTTTTTTTAGTTTGGTGTCGCCCATAGGTGTTTGGAGCCAATCCCACAATGCAACTCCGTTTTGGGGAAATTTGCACCTCAATAGGGTCATGTGATCACATCAAAATCCTTTTCTTACACCCTAAAACCCCTGACTTTAACGCTCATTTTAGTTCCCACACAGCGGTAGTACTTCAGGGAATTTTTGCATATTATGAATGTCTTACATTGGTTCTTAACATTTTGGAAACGACTTTTTAATCCCTAGTCTGACATGTTTAGTACAGACCAGGGCTCAATGCTAAGGAATTTGTTATTTGTGTAGCAATTTTTTGCACACAGCTCTTGCGTGAGTCATGTTGATAGTTGCAAATGTATATGGGAAAATTGCTACACAATCTTAAATTGCATAGCACATGCAGAAATGTGTATGACTGCAGGCTAGCAGTCTTGCACATTGCTATCATCATGGGATTGATACAAAACCCCCTCTGTTGTTTACGCCTGTGTTTTACGTGTTTTACTTCATACGTGCATCTATTTTGAAACATGCGTATATGCCGCTTGGTGTTCATGGGCATTCTTCGATGCTTTTAGTGGTATTTGGCGTATCTGTTGGGGACTTTAGACCCTAAATATAAAATAGGCTATTGCCTCATTATTATACAATAGTAAAATTAATAAGAACAAGTAACGGTCTTTGTTTTTTTATCTTCTGTCGTGTAAGCTGTTTTGTGTAATATAACAGGGGTCATATCATTATTTTTTACATGAGAACACTTGGCCTCGGCCTCATTGCCCCTATATATACTACCAATTGCTATGACCATGTTTATAATCACAACCGATACATACAGAGGCTAAAATAATACCTTTATTTCGCTATCATGTGTCCAGAATAATTGTCCTAATTTTAGATATGCTGCTTGACATTAAAAATTGAAATAAGCTGTTTAATTGTCTTCATCAATGGTTCGTCACATTGGACGATACATAGTGATATGTGTGTTTGGTTGTTGTTGGTTTCGGGTAACAACTATTTTATACTTGTTTGACTGTATTTTTTTTAAATTTAATTTGTAAGGGTCTTTTTCATTTTGTTTAAAAAAAGGCTTTGTAAGGCGAGGGTTAAAAAGGAAAGGGAAAGTTATTGACTTAATCAATGAAACAGTTTGATTTTAACATATGTTAAACTGATTTATGTCTGATTGGCCTCATGATGCGCAATTTGGGAGAGACTCGAGGAAAACATCCCGCTGGCGGAACCTCTCACTTCTGGTGCGAGTCACACAGAACTATACCAAACCTCGCAAGCTGAAATCACAACGTTCAAGGGCGATTTATCCTAATACATTGCGCGAACTGGACCTTTGCATTACTTAGGGAGAATTAGACAAACATTTTCACCTTAAAGGGATTGACCAGACGTTGGATAATGCCGTAATAAAGGTTCACGCAGAATAATCTGCTGAATTAATTTCTTCTGTGGCGCCATTAGGAGGGAAATCACTGTTTCGGAAACCCTAAGTGTACAAATCAACTAACACATGTGCCCAACTTCCACAACCTATGGTCGAGCAAACGCATTGTAAGCCGACAAAGGAAAATCGCCGCTAATTCACCCAAGGAAAGATGGGTGTTGACAAATCAAGAGCAAACTGACTTGCGGATGAAATCTCGTCTTAACACGTGGATTAATTACGCCTATTTCCCCCCCCCGCTAATTACCAATAGTGGACTCATAGACAGTGTTTTGAAAACATCCGGCCTTTAACTTTGGAAGGATCGCGAACAAGTAGACCATGTAAGAAGTGAAGCAGTCATCTATTTGCTCCATCCGACCCCAAGCAGCCAATCTCACTAAGAGAGAGAGGGCCATCAATCTCTCAAAAGTGACAAGTCCATAGTCATTTTACCCGCCGACAAAGGACTCCGTTGTCCTGAACAAATCGGACTCAATGGACAATCCAGACTTGTTGAAAGATGAAAAATAACCTATCGTAGATTCAAGCAGAAACAGGTAAAGAACACCTCCAAGACCAATTGAAACCTCTTTAAAAGCAATGGAAAGATAACTACCTTCCATGTACGCACTACTTATCCTTCCAGGAGTTGTTCCCAGTTTCTCACGGGTTGCCAAAATCCAAGCCCCCTTGTCCTCTCAGACCCATTTTCATCATTGGGTCCATAACTTATATTAAAACGGGCTCGTTCGATCAGACTCATAGGCATCTATGGGGAAATCTATCACCACATCAAGAACTCTATTGATTTCGTGGAAAACTTATTGCTACACTTGTCCGATGATACTCAATTGGTTACCTTATGATGTCACTGCACTGTTTCACCACGCTCCCTCCCTAAAGCGGTGAAGTAGCAACTCCAACTGGAAGCAGCCTCTAACCCTAAAAGATCATACTAAGCCTTCTAGAGAGATTGTAACACTGTTTTAAGCTCCTTCTGTAAGAATAACTATTTTCACCCTACAATGATGTTCCCATCTATGGCCAACCACAGGTGACTGCCATGGGATCGGCGCGGTTGCCCCCCCTTATAGCGAATCTATAAGATGGATTGTTGGAAGAAAAGCTTCTCGCATCGGCCCCATTTTCGCCATCCTTTTGGGCCAGATACGTCGATGACACGTATGTCGTCATTAAACAACCTCTTGACTCTTTCTCCCCCCATATTAATAGCATAACTCCTGCCATCCAAATCCAATACGCTGGACAAGGAAACTGATGGAAAAACTTCCCATCTGGACTTACTTGATTCAACCGATTTAGACGCCAACCATGACGTTTCCTGAAACAACCGTGATATAAGTAAACCAAACGCATACGGAACTCATATTTGGACAGGATCTTCACCTCCTCCTCACAACATAAATTAGGGTAAGAACCTTGATGTCACCATCGCAGAAAGGTAATTTCGAAGAAAATACAAAGTTAAAGCACTGGAAAATATCGATCAGCTCTGGCCTGCGGGTATAAGAAGATCACTTTCACTTATCCTGGACCACAATCAGTGACATACAAGTTCCAACTCAAGGGGGGGGGGTGCCGTGACCCCCTACCAGGACATGTCAGCTTACCATATGTGCAGGGTGTCTCGGACATGCCTCCGTAGAATTTTATGCAAAAGATGGAGTGTCAAGTACACTTCCCTACACATACCACATTCGCTAACTGCCTAGTTTTCACACCAATAGAGGAAAGTTAAGAGGGAAAGACGCAAAGTGACCTAGTTGTATCTATCATCCTGTGTGGACTGCCCCGCCTCTTATGTGGGCGAACCAAAAGACCTCTTAAAACCCGCATTTATGAACATACTACCAGAAGATCGTCCTATATATCAGCAACTAGGGTTGTGACATAGTATCCACCAATCTTTAAGATCTTGATAATAGACTCGCAACTGGACCCACTACGGAATTCGGGAGCATTCACATTTAGGATCCACAAAGTTCACTCAACAATGATGCAGGGGAAGCCATCTCCGCAGTTTCACAACCTCCTTTTGAGCCGACTGGTCAACCAAGATCCAAGCCAGTGGCTCAAACTCTCTCCAATAGCGCCCCCAATCATCGGTTGAAAAATATCTAGCGTTTTACAGATTGAAAGCTCCCCAAAGGTGAGTCAAATTTTAGTTGTGTGTACAAACTATTACTATCATCATATGTTAAGAGTTTGATAGTGGTCCCTTTTATTTTGTCGTGCAATATTTAAATACCAGGCATCTACCCCATGTGTGATCTTTTGAACCTGTGATTGTGACCATGGAACCTCAGATTTGGTTCTGTTGCTCAGGTACAGCGGATCCTTTTGACCAATTTTGTGTCATAGGCCTTGTTTTACGCAATTGACCTCCATATGACTTTAACCTTATGTTCACTCCAAAACCCTGCAAACAAAGGTCAGACAGCCCTCCCCTACCTTTTGTGCCAAATATCAGCCCACTATGTGAAAGCATAACAAAACGCATAGCCGACAGACTCGTCCGACAGGATCCATTTCATATAGGGCATTTTCTATGAATGACCTCAAATTGATCGCTTATGACCTTTGACCTTTTGAGTCACTTTGAAACCCTGATAACAAACCAAACATTAGACGTGCCCTACCTTCGATGCGCAAATATCATTCCTTATGTCAAAACATAAAGGAAATGCCAGACCCCCGCACAGACTATTTATTTTTTTAGTAGATAAATTTAAAATCCCACCAAATTCATCTTAAAATAATTTTCATTTTTTGATTCACCTTGTACAACATGCAGTATTCTTATAGCATTGTTTATTGTATAATTAACTTTATACTTTTACAGACCAAGAATGATGATCACTGCCCTGGACTTCATCTTGAAGGTGATATGTATGCTACTGCAGGCAAAGACTTCAATGTCAGACCTATCACCCCAACTAATGAGTTAAGCTAAACAAATAACAACGTTGCAACAGCAGACTTCTCTCAGAATCCTGTTCATTTACTTGACATATTGTCTTTGTTCGGGGCTTGTGCCTCATGTATACCAACCTTTAGAATAGAGATTGAGTGGCTTTGTTTCTGAAGTGAGTGGTGCACGCCGACCACTCCCAAAAATGATGCTGGGTTAATGTGTTTATAATTAAATGGCTCCAATAGAGAATTAATTAGTTTTGTTTATAATTCTAGATTGAATTTAGATATTTTTATTATCTAGACTTGGTCAAGTACACTTCCCGACCACCTAACACCACTCGCGAACTGCTAGTTGCAAACCAAAGATAAAATTAAGAGGAAGGGATCAAAGTCGAACCTAGTTTATCTGCTATCATCCTGTGTGGACTGCCCCGCCTCTTATGTGGGCGAAACAAAAAAGACCTCTATAAAAAACCCGCATTATGAACATACTACTACCAGAAGTGAGTCGCCTATATATCAGCATACTAGGGGTGGACCCTGATGCCACCGGATCATTTTAAGATCATTGATAAAGACTCGAACTGGAACACTAGAGGAATTCGGTAAGGGCCAGTTCACATAGGATTCACACAGAAGTCCTCAACAAGGATGCAGGCAAGAGCCATCTTTCCACAGCATTACAACCATCTTTGAGCCGCTGGTCAACCAGACCAAGCCAGTGCTCCAACTCTCTCCAATGCGCCCCAATCATCGGGTTGAAAAAGATCTGGCGTTAACCGATGAAAGCTCCCCAAAGGTGAGCAAAATTTTCAGTTGTGTGTACAAAAATAATTAATATTCTATGTTAAAAGTTTGATGTGTCTTTTTTTTGTGTGCATATTTTAAATACACTAGTGCATCACCCCATGTGTGATCTTTTACCTGTGTGTGTGACCATTAACCTCAAGTTGGTTCTGTGCTCATGTCAGCGGTCCTTTTGAACCAAATTTGTGTCATAGGTACATTTTTAAACGCATGTGACCTCCGATGACCTTAATCCTTATGAGTCACTCTCAAACCCAACAAAGGTCGACTGCCCTCCCCTACCTTGTGCCAAATAAAGCCCCATTGTGAAACATAACAAAACGCATAGCCGGCCAGACTCGCAGACAGTATCTCAATTTTCAGTATAGGGCATTTCTCATGGAAATGGACCTCAATTGATCTCTAGATGACCCTTGACCTTTTTGGTCACTTTGAACCCTGATAACAAACATTAGACTGTGGCCCCTACCTTCAATGCCAAATATCAGTCCCATATGTCACACCATAAGGAAAGCCAGAGCCCGCACATAAGTTTAATTTTTTTAGTATAATAAATATTAATACAATACCCCCCAAAATTCATCTTAAAATAATTTTCATGTTTTGATTCACCTTATACAACATGTGTCTTGCTTAGCATTGTTTTAATTGTATAATTAACGTATACTTTTACAGAGCCTAAGAATGATATCAATGCCTTGGACTTTTCAGTCTTCAAGAGGTGATTGTTGCTACTGCAGGCAGAAGACTTCCAATGTCAGACTCTATACAACACAGACTAATGAGGTAACTTAAACACCATAACAACGTTGAAGCAGACTTCACTCTCAGAAAAATCTGTTCAATTTACCTTGAGATATTGTCTTTGTTGGGGCTTGTGCCTCATGTAGACCACTTTAGAAATAGAATATTGAGTGCTTTGTTCATCTGATTGAGTGTGCATGCATATCCACTCCCAAAAATGATTCTAGTGTTAATTTTTATAATTATTGCATCCAATAGAGAATTAATTAGTTTTTTGTTTGTTAATAATTCTAGATTGAATTTAATAGTTTTATTATCCTAGACTTGGTTGCAGGTGATGCTGGATTTTGGGGAAAGTTTTGGACCGACGTTTTCTGTGAGGAAATAAGGGTATCAGAAAGGCATGGTGTGGTTTTTCTGGAGAATATGACACAATTAAATTATCATCTCTGATTTAACTCCCTGGGCACTACCACCTAGATAATCTGTGTGATTGGCTCATTACAGGACACAACATAAGAGAGCCCTCTGAGTAACCATGACACTGTGCTTCTTCTATATCTCTGGTAAACCATACCACCTTCTTAAAGTAATAGTAGGGTTATCAATCAGAAGCCTTCTGAGTTTGGGGAAGAAGGTTTGAAGATGTTTTTGCTATAGTTTGAAAGGGTGCGAATCAGAATTTTTTTTTGGGTCCACCTCCCGGGAATATGGGAATTTGTACTAATGGGGTAAAATTAGTACAGGGTAAAATTTTGAAATCAAGCAAATTGGTGTGTTAAATGTAACACTAATGTACTTTTGTTCTCATTACAGGAAAACAAGGTATGTGGTGTAGGTTCCGACCTTTAGTTAAACAGGTACAGGCCCTATTAAGGTTCAAAGGTCCTCCTGGGGGTAAACGTTACCCAGTGCTCTGATTTCGTTGAAACCGATGTCAAATTGTAGTCTCTTATATATATTACAATGTTTGGGCCATTTGGTTTCGTAATATCATGGGAAAAATTTAACCGGTTCACGCCAAAGCTTGACCTCAAATTGTATCAAGCTGTCAGCCAAAGATTGAAATGGATTTTCTGCTGCAGTATGAGCAGGGCAATAATTTGACACTGGTTTCCACAAAATCTGGAGCATTAGATTTTTTTTGCCCCCAGAATGACCTTGAACCTTAACAGTGCGGAGCCGTGTAGCTAAAGGTCGGAACCTATACAACCTATACCTTTTGGTTTCCATTCATCTAATTATACAATAATGGTGTACATCAATTTTGACCCTGATTTCAAATTTGCCCCTGTACTAATTTTTTTCCCCCTTATTGTTACAAAGTTCCCCACATTTTCCCAGAGGTTGGACCCAAAATTCTGATTCAGCACCCTTAAACTAGAAAAAAACATCTTAAAACCTCCCCAAACTTCTAGAATGGGATTCTCGTTTATAACCCTACTATACCTCTGATTTTCTCTTACAATTTCTACTTCAAAATAATATAAAAACCCATAAAAAAAAAAGACTTCAATATTTAGTTATTTAATATTAATTTTCCTTTTTATTTTGGAGCAATTAGCAATGGTCGACACAATTTTGACACTAATATAGTAGGGACATGCAGAGCTATTACCCATCTGCCAATTCATACAAATTCATTGGGGAATCTTGCCATATAAGGCCTACAAAGGTCAAATTTGTATGTTTAAGCGCCCTCTATATGGGCTATTTCCCATAGAAGACTTGTAAAACTAATCTTTATGAAAAATCATATTTGCCCCGCAATGAAATTTCATCAAATTTACTCAGTGTGTAGTTAGTGGAATAATACTCCATATCAGTTGTCAAAAGTGTGTCGCCATTGATATTTTTTTTGTTTATTCTCCTTTTTTAATCCCCTGGCTTGAAAAGCAGAAGGGGGATTAATGCTATCATTCAAGGCGTCGGCGGCGGCTTCGTGTCGGTGTCGGCGTCGTCGTCGTCCAACACAATCTTTGGTGAACCGGCGATAACATGAGACCCATAGGGTTATGGTGATGTACTTGGTGGGTGGGATCGGACTGCCATGGCCCTTCATCTGATTAGATTATGGGCGTGGCAATATGCTAATTAAGGTACCTAATTTGGCATCATTAATGAGTTAATTGGGGTATTTTTACCCATCAATCTTAAGCGCGATACTGAGACCCATAAGGGTTATGGTGATGTGACTTGGTGGGTGGGATCGGACGCCTGCCCTTCATCTGATTAGATTATGGGCGTGGCATATGCTAATTAGGTACCTAATTTGCATAATTAATGAGTTGATTTTGGGGTAAATTTTTAACCCAACAATCTGTGAACGCGATAAACCAATGAGACCCTAAGGGTATGGTGATGTGACTGGGGGTGGGATCGGACTGTCATGCCCTTCATCTGATTAGATTATGGCGTGGCATATGCTATTAGGTACCTAATTTTGGCATAATTAATTAGTTAATTTGGGGTAGTTTTACCCAAAAAGCTTGTGACCAACTACCTGAAGATCCATAAGTCCGATTTTGATAAACTTGATGGAGGGGTGGGGAATCATGTACTCTCGCTCTGATTAGGTTTAAGGTGGGTTGTCCGGGTAAGGGGGTTGTCCGGGTTTAAGGGGGGTTGTCCACTTAAGGGGGTTGTTGGGTTTAAGGGGGATTGTTGGGGTTTCAGGTGGGTTGTCTGGGTTTAAAAGGGGGTTGTCCCCGGGGTTTAAGGGGGGTTGTCCCCCCCCCCGGTTTAATGGGGTTTGTCCAGCTTTAGGGGGTTGTTGGGTTTAAGAGGGATTGTGGGGTTTAAGGGGGGTTGTCTGTGCTTAAGGGGGCTTGTTGTGGTTTAAAGTGGTTTGCAAATCGAGTTTAAGGGGGGTTGTCCAGGTTTAAGGGGGGTTGTCTTGGGTAAGGGGGGTTTGTCCATCTTTAGGGGAATCCTATTCGCGAACGCACCATTTCCAAAAAACTGTTTTTTCTCACTAATCAGAAGTAGTATCCTCAAGTGTTAATGTTTGTATGCATACCCTAAACCTGTTGCATAAAATTAACATGCCAATGTTGATACATGTGACACGTTGCCATGGTAACGGCCCCCACCTTGATTTGTAAAACTTCCATGTGTCCAATACGGAACCCGTATATCTCAAAAAGTATTCATCCTATTGAATGAACAAAAGCAATTTGGAGCTGAGATTTCAAGCTAGTTCATGAACCAAAATATAACCACATACTAGCATGGTAAGCAGGATAAAGGCATTGGATATATCTGAAACAGGGCAGAACCCATATTATGGTTTTTGGTCAAAGATCAAATGAAAACTGTTCCCAGGGTGAATTCATAAATTTGGTTCTTTGTGGCTCCTAAAGATACAAGAAAAAACAGTGAAAAAAATGAAGTGCCTACCCCTAATGGTTCTTGAGATATGAACTGTTCCCGTGGTGACAAATTGGGAAAAACAATATGGAGAAAAACGCAACTAAAGTTTGAGAATTAATTCATGCAAATGTAATTACGCACATGTAATTTGCGATAACTCAAAAAGTATTCATCCTATTGTAGATGAAACAAAGTCAATTTAGGATCTGAAGAGGCTTAGAGGAACACTTTGTTCAAATCTCATTCTGAAAAAAATCCCCCTTTGAGACTATGATTCCCCGTAATGGGTTGTTGGGTTTAAAAGGGGGATTGTTGGGGTTTAAGGGTGGGTTGTCCGGGTTTAAAAGGGGTTGTCCGGGTTTAAGTAAGGGGGGTTTGCTGGGCTTAAGGGGGCTTGTTGTGGTTTAAGGTGGTTGCACGAGTTTACGTGGGGTTGTCCAGGTTAATGTGGGTTGGTCCCGTGTTTTAAGGGGTTGTCAGCTTTAAGGGGTTGTTGGTTTTAAGGGGGATTGTTGGGGTTTAAGGTGGGTGGTCTGGGTTAAGGGTTGTCCCCGGTTTAAGGGGGGTTGTCTGTACTTAAAGGGGGATTTGCGGGTTTAAGGTGGGTTGTCCGGGTTTAAAAGAGGGGTTGTCCTGGTTTAAGGGGGGTTGTCTGGGCTTAAGGGGACTTGTTGTGGTTTAAGGTGGGTTGCACAAGTTTAAGGGTGTTGTCCAGGTTTAAAGGGGGGTTTTGGGATTTAGGGATTTTTTGGTTTAAGGGGGGTTTTTGGGTTTAAGGGGGGTTTTTGTGGCACATAATCCGCGTATACATGCTCATACGGCACACATGCACGCGGATCATGCACGCGCCATGCACGTATGCGCGCATGTGCGTATGCATTGCGCGAACGTTGCACATGGGTTGTCCGGGTTTAAGGGGGTTTGTCCTGGGCTAAGGGGGATTGTTGGGGTTTAAAAAGGTGGGTGTCCGGGTTTAAAGGGGTTGTCCGGGTTTAAAGGGGGAGTTGTGTCTGGGCTTAAGAGTTAAGGGGCTTGTTGTGGTTTTAAAGGTGGGTTGCACGAGTTTAAGGGGCGTTGCCCAGGTTAAAGAGGGGGGGTGGGGTTTAAGGGGATTTTTTGGTTTACGGGGGTATTTGCCAGCTGATTATTTAAAAATTTGTAAACCCCTCCGCCATTGGGATTTAGCGGTTCGAGAACCCGACGTGTATTTTTATAATAATGAGACTTTCACACAGCTGTGATAAGCATGTAGTGCCCAGGGTTAACTCTACAAGCGACTTAAAGGCACTATCAGTGATCCTTCCAAAAGATCAAAATATTTTCAATTTGCAGGAGTATTCTAAAGTGCAGGATAAATCTGTAGAATTGTCATAAACTATTTTTTATCAATGAAAATATCAAAAAGAAGAAAAGACACAGTGTTAAATTATCTGAATCTACATTCCTTAACCGTGTTATAGTGAGTGTCCGTACGACAGTAAGAACTAAAATATCTGATTTTTGTCTTTATTATGTTGCTTTCAGATTTGGTCTTTATTTTGTTGCTTTCAGTCTTATTACTGCAGGTATGTTTAGGTTAGCTATGCGATCTTGTTACAGATATGCAAAAATCTGATTTTTTTAATATTTTTCGGATTTTCTGATCTGGCATATCACTGATCTGCCCTTTAGGGTCCGTCTTACTTCAACTCCTGCATTCAATGCTTTGAAAGTGATAAAAACCACTCTGACTCAACACAAGAGCAGTTGCATGCAACTTTGAACTGTGAGTTCTGCTGGTTTGAGTTGGTAGATGGTTTCATCAATTTCACTGGCAAGGTGCATTGAAGTATGAATGGACCTTTAGTCAGGGCGCAAGGCTGTAAATCACAGAATACCCTTAACTTGTGTTAGCCAGCATCATCAAATTGTATACATTAACAAATGCTCTGAATTGTTTCATTGTATTCATTAAAACCCATTATTACTTGACATCATTTCATTCCATTCCTCAGTTTGATTAGATGTATGAGGGCTCCCACCAGCTTGCACCAGACAAAGAGGAAGCATTTGGAGGCAGGTCACGGAAAGACTTATCTTTGCTCTCAGTTTCAAATCATTCACCCTGATGATAACCACATCTTCATATCTGGAGGGTGGGATAACTGTCTCAAAGTAGGTCAATTAATCTCGCCATGAGCAAGAAGGTCGTAAGTGCACTGGCTGCCCATGTATAGGATAACTCAATTTTATCTTTCCTTGAGTCATTTTGCTCTTGAAATTGTTCTTTTAGTTGCCCATTTCAAGAGCCAACTGACCAAAGACTTAGCATAAAAGTATTTTGGATTGACCTCTCTGACAGTTGACAGCTATTGCACTTATGACTTTTTTGCATTCACACAATGAATTGTCTTGAAAATCCTCTTTCTAAGCTTCTTGGATTGGAAGATGTTAGAAGAATGAAGTTAAACTGAATACTAAAAAAAATTATTAATATCAGTGCTCTTCCTCATCTGACTCTTTAACAACATCAGTTAGGAGTTAAGGTAGAGGTCATTTTCCTTCTACACAAGAAGCAATAAAATGACCTCATCTCGGGTCAAGATGCTCTGGAAAATGTTCTTTGTTTAGGTCTAAAATAACTAAATTAATTAAGAAAATAGTGTATTGCTTTGTTAGCCTATATATAGGCTATTGTCATCACGTAGCAAATTAGAGTATGAAACCAATGTTCCTCTCTCATAAACTAGTCCATCATGCTTGTCCAATTCCTTTTTGAAACCTCTGCAGGTATGCAAGTAATTACATTTCTTTGAAAATTTATGTTTTGGATTTTGAAAATTCTGGAGCAGTGTTGCGTTTTGGGGCCTTTTGTTCATCCTTTTGTGTTTTGGGCATGAATTGTGTTGTAGGCAAGAATTATGCTGAATTGTCTGTTGTCCTACACTTGTAGATGCATGCTGTTGAAATCTGAAAGCCATGCATTATCAATGCATTGCTAGAGAGGCATTCCTTTTCAGCCTAGTCTGATAACCACTTAGCAGTAAATTCATGCTTATCAGGTGATGAATGTTTAGTTATTGCCCGAAGGGTAGTTTGTTTATTGTTTGTCCCACCAATAATCTTCCTCCAGTGTCTAAAGTCCATGTGGCCTGTTAAGTGAATGTCACTACATACTGACGTTGGTCTAATATGATGTGAAAGGGTGTTAGGGTTTTAAAACAAAGGACTAACAAGAAAGGTGTTTAAAAAGACACGCCTCAGATTCATCTGAAAACGTTATTATTAACAATTATTACCTATGGTCCATGTCGCTATCTCTGTGCAGTGATGTCAGCTATTTGGTGCAGGTATTTTGTGCAGAGATTTTGTTAGTGTATAGAAATACCGTCTTTGATCGCACACGACTTACGCTGTCATTATGGAGTCAACGCTTTTGCTTAAACACTGCTATCATATTATAAACTGGGCTGACATCACTGCATGGAGATAGTGATATGGACCATAGTTTTGAGGGTTCTTTTAAACTCTGAAGCAATGACAATTGACAGGGTGTTTGTTCATCACTTAAGATTATGAGGTTGCTTTTACTTGGAAGCAATTGTTCATGTGGGTTAGGGTATTTTAAGATCACTATAAACCATGTCACTAATTTGTTATGTTGGGCACAGATACAAAGCTGTGACTATGTATTAAAGATAAGGAAACTGACAAACTCGCGAATCTAATATCTGAACGAAGCACTTTTTGTTGTGAGATCACAGACTTTGTGATTAGTTAATTCTAGTAATCATAAATAATAACATAATAACATGTTGATGCAATAAGGCGCAAGAAGGTATCTATTTGACTGGCTTACTTCTTATCGTCATTTAATATATTCAACAACTGTGTTTGATCCCTGAAACAACAATAAAGACAAACTTCACTAAATACAGATACAAACATGAAAAATGATCATAAACTCACATTTTCTCTTATGCGCTCTAATCAAAATGCAGTAAATCTCACTAGGTTTCCAAACATGAAGCTTTACATAACAATAAGTTGTGATTTTCTATATGAAGGACTTCAATTTGAGCTTAGCTATTTCACACTGTGATTAGTGTATGAACAAGCATTTACATCTATGCAAAAACGCAATTTGTTTGAAAAATGAGGGCGCCCTCTTTGGGAAATCTTTGAGTAAGCCTTTAATTAAGGCCGACTCACAGTGACAACCTGAAATATCAATCCGCTAACATTTGATTTGCGCAAGGTTTCAGACTTGGGCAGCAGCGCGTAACAAAATAGTACTTAACTGAAACCTCTAATGCTAGTAAATTTGGCTGAATGATTCAAACATTCCCTAGAGCTGATAATATGAAATATTCCCGGGAGGGGCACTCAACTTTTTTCAGGTAGGGATGTGCGGCCCCAATTTCCGAACTTGGGGGCTTTTGAACTGATTTTGTCTCCGAAAGTAGGGGCTTGGAACTGAAAAATTTGAGAAATTTGCAGGCTGGGACTGAAAGTGGCTCAAATTCAGCTTCTGAGGCAACAATTTTCTGAAAAGGGCCTTAAGAACTGAATATGCTTCAACTGGGGTTTTGGGAATGGAGAGATATGCGATGGTGGTCTTAAAGCCATTTTATTGAAGAGCGCCTCCAATTTTCAAATTTGATATTTGGCACAGTTTACGTTGGTAATGTCTTAGGAAACGAGACCTGCGAACGCGAATGCTCAAAAATGAGTAGCCTATTTTCATAAAATACGCGATTTGGTAATTGAATTGGGATCCCAGATTGAACTTAACGGCAGCGCTGGAAATGCTACATTTATGTCCGTCCATGATGAAAATTAATAGTGCCACCTCGAGAAAATACCTCTACCTTGACTTGCCTGAACCAATCAAACAACTAATTGTAAGGCATAAAAAAAAATTTTTTTTTTTTAGGATCTTCTCATGTTTTTTCTCTAAAATGAATACAAGAACATGCTACTTATTTAAAGCCCCCCCTTTTCAAGACTTAGCAAAGATCTTTATTTTACTTGTTGTAGTTGCTTTTTTCTTGTTTTTGTCTATTTTTTCATCTTTGTGGTTGGATAAAAAAAATATTTTTTTTAAAATGTGGCTGAAAATAATGGGTCGGCTCGGCAGAATATTTTTTCTATTTTCTGTCAAATTGCATAAAAACTATTTTGAGTCGGGTAGGTTTTTTTAGGGTCTGTCGGTTTCCGCCAACCAACAATTTTTTTTTTTATGCCTAAGCGTAGACACGTACATGGCGCTATTTCCCGGCGATTTTACCACATTGAAGGCCGTTTCCATCCAGCATCCATTTGAGTATTATCGGAGATCCCGATCATTAATTATTGTAATTAAAAATTCCTTCGTTTTGTGACAAACATACTTTTCGAGCTTAACATTCCAGGTATAGTTACTAGCCAGTTACCATGCAACCGTGTAAAAATCTCAATTTTTGAAAAATTGGGGCGCCTTCAAAAACTTTGCTAAATTGCTTTAAGAGGGCCGCACATACCGTACCACCTCTTTCCAATGTCAGTCCCCCCCCCCCGCAATAATACATTTTCGCGCCACACTGCAATAGCTTGCAATGGCTTTTCGTACCTGTACATCCTGGCGTGGCCATATGAAGCGAGGCAACATTAGCTCTTATTCATTTCAGATATAACCAACATTCGCAATTGCGAATGATTCTGGAAAGTCACTCTTAATCCTGCAATCATTCAATATAAGTTTTAACATACCTCAATATACATAGGTTAGGAAATTGAGATCTTTTTCGGTGGTCATTACCCCGGTCATTACCCGGGGTGATTACTGCACGTTTGCTTGTTCGAATGTGTACGATCAAGGGAACACACCATGAACACACCACCAAATCGGTCACACGTACCACAGAAAAATGGACAGTGATCTCATTACACTTTTATCCTTGAATTATAACTTAAAATTGAATTTAGAATTCATACTGAAGTCATTGGCTTTACGCAGGAGATTCGTAGCCTACCAATTGTAGAATCATGACCATGGCAAATTCGGAAAATCCTTATCTTCGGCCGAACTTCAGAGATTTTTACTTTTCAATTCCCCTAACTGTGATGAATTAATTATGCAACACGCAAGCGCAGTTGACCGGGAGTTGTAATTTATTATAGCTTACTTTAGGCCAAAAAAAAAATGTTTGATTGTCCGTAATTAACTTTTTTTTTAGTTGGGGGTCGGGTCGGGGATCTGGGAAAACTTTTTTTTTTTTTTTTTTTTTTTAATATCAATAGCAAACTGTATTGCAAACATTTTTGTTTTGTATTAATAAGTTCAACAAACACTAAAATCAAGTTGATCTTCTTACTCAATCAAAATGCAATCTTTGTACATTATAAACCTCAACTAACTGCCTAAGAAACTGTTTACACATCATTTTTTTTTACATATTTGGGAAGTTACAATTTTTAGAATTTTCCAAATTACGGTCTGGTCTTCTTTTGCACAGTAAAAAGGAAAAAAAAAATTTTTCCTGATTTCCAAATTAGGGTCGTCTTCGAGGACATCAAACAATTTTTGTTGGGGGGGATTAACGGCTATACTTAGGATGGGACAAGTTTTGTATGTGCTTTCGCATTCTGGGAGAAACCACAACCTCTCATTTTTCTTAAATTATCTCTTGCGGTGTATAATCATCACTATATTTTAGGTTTCTATCATAATTTCAGTAACTTACGACGCATAATATTCTGCACAGGCAGGATATCAGTTTCCGTTCTTACCTTACCCATACAGCTAATGGAATAGTCTTCTAGTAGCTTCTAATGAATAAATGTATTAGGTTAAACGTCATCAGGCCAAGCAAAAAATCTGCAGAAAGGGCGGGAGCCTAATTGTATCAGTGTAATATAGCACCCAATTAGGCGGGATTAATTTGTATTAAAGCAATATTGGCACATTTTTTGAAGAGCGCCCCCAATTTTCAAAATTTGATATTTTTGCACAGTTACGTTGGTAATTGTCTTTGAAACTATACCTGCGAACGAGAATGCTAAAAAATGCGTATTTATCACAAAATAAGCGATTTTGTAATTAGAATTGGGATCCCAGATTGGACTTAACGGCAGAGCTGGAAATGCTACGTTTATGTCCGTCCATGATGAAATAGTGCCACCTCGAGAAAATAACCTCTAACTTGACTTGCCCGAACTATTAAAACAACTAATGGATGAGCGTAGACACGTACATGGCGCTATTTCCCGGCTATTTCACATTGAAAAAAAAAAAAAAAAAAAATATGTCCGTCCATGATGAAATAGTGCCACCTCGAGAAAATAACCTCTAACTTGACTTGCCCGAACTATTAAAACAACTAATGGATGAGCGTAGACACGTACATGGCGCTATTTCCCGGCTATTTCACATTGGAAGGCCGTTTCCAGCAGCCGTTGAATTATTATCGGGGATCCCCGATAATAATTATTCTAGTACAAAATTCCTTCGTTTGTGACACATAGACATTTTCGAGCTTAACCATTCACAGGTATAGTTTACTAGCCAGTTAACAATGCAACCGTGTCAAAATCTCCAAATTTTTGAAAAATTGGGGGCGCCCTTCAAAAAAATGTGCTAATATTGCTTTAATACATTGAAGGAATAACACACCACTAAGATACTGGCACAAATTAGGCGCCAATTAGGTGCAAATTAGGTGCCAATTCCTTCTTAGAACGCCTTCGGCGAAAAAGCAATAAATTTAAGTTATGAAAAAGTTTGTAATAGTCTCTAAAAAAGTACTGAAGTTAGAGAAATCCCAGCAAATTTTAAAGCATTCCAAAATTATGAATTGTGGCATAAAAAGGTCTGTGTATGTATTACTGTTTAAGAAAGCAAAGGAACTCGGAAAATGGATAACCTTACATTTATTGGAATTACAGATATTAATTCCTCATATGACTATAACATGGACCTGGATTTTCATTGAAAATTTCTTTTTGAAAATGCCAGATGAGTGCAGGGAAATGTGGACAATATAATCAAGGTCATATGCCCATTCTATTCTGCAACTGAGCTCATGCCAAATGACCCTGTCCAAAAGATTTCACAAGGAATAATAGTATACATGGTGACCCTACCAAGTGACGTTTATACATATTCCTATACGGTGATTGAAAGGTCCCAGGTTTAAATCCCAGATGGTTTTCTCATTGACTTCCTTCTGTTATGTGTGTTGTGTGTGTGAATTTAAACATCTGTATATTGCTATTCCATACCCACAGATGTGTGATAAGCTGCTTTTTTTCTGTTTTTGAATAAATTGCTTAAGGAATGATCATCAACCTTCAGTATATTTCGGTTACACCTTGCTCCAATTATACACGCTTACTTAATGAGCCCATGAGAAAATTGGCAAACATGGTTTTAATTAAATAAAAGGTTATTTATTTTCACTCTTGAATGTCAATTTTGACCCTTAAACAGCCAGAGATTTTAAAATAAAATCACCATTTCCTCAATTTTTTGGATTTTATTAAAAATTTTGTCTTTTTTATACTTTATTTATGACGTCATAGTGTAGTGACGTCATAATGGTTATGTTATTTCCATGTAAGAAGTGGTACTGGGCCCTGATTAAATTTTTTTTTTTTTAAATCAAATCTGAGTCTTCCCATTTTGTGGGCCTTGTATTCAGAAAAATTTTTATATCTTGCCCATGGATTGAAATATGAACCTCAGCAAGGCTTAAAAAGTTGTATTTTTCCTGTCCATGTAAAATCTCAATTTGAAATCCAAGGGACTGGCCACATTTGGGAACTATAAGCTCGTCAATATGGTTTTAATTTAAGACCACAGTAGGTTAACATCCTGGGTACTCTGGATTCATAGGGGGGGTATGTTGTAATTTACTAGCCAATTCAAAGACATGGTAAGAAACCCTTAATGATGCATACAGAATTAAAGGTCTACAGTGTATGTTCATAATAAAAAGCCCCCTCTATTAAACACCGAACCTACGAGTTTGGGTTTTAACACAATCAAGAAAATGAGTTAAGCCTTATACTAAAATCACATGATTTCATGGCCGGGGGAAGTCGTAATCGTATCATAATCGCTGTTTTGATTGTAATAAACGCAACCCCCTCCTTTCGAAAATTGGTCACCGCCCCCCCGGGCGTTTTATAGGAAAAATACCGGTATTTTTGGCTGACTCAGGGTTTTATACCATGTTATATTAAGTAACAAGCCAATTAGAATTAAATGTAAGAAAGATCGTAAACCTCAAGAGGTTTTAAAAACCGTATTTATCTGCAATCTCACTACCTTATCTCTTTACACGTAATTATTTCTTGGTGGTTGTGTAAATGAAATGGTATACTTTCCTTGCCAAACTTAATGAATCATATTTTGTTAAGGGTTAAGTGTCAACCGTGAGTGCTTTGTTTACACGAATTTCTGATTTGGCACCATTTTAAACATCAAGATCTGTCATAGTTACCAACAAAGATATATTCCACTGCAGGCAATCCTGAAGCTGTATTTTGCCGATTTAAAAACAAAGCTATTGACCATTTAAAGTCACAAAAACCACTTGGTCTAACGGCGGGGGAATTAAGCAATTCACGCCGTCAAGCGCGCAAGGCGCACCACGGCGTCCCGGGGAAATTTGGCGTAGATGAACGTGACGCGGTGTTTGTTTTTAATGGTACTTTGCGCGAACGCATCTTGGAAAACGAAAAATAATATATTGACAATGTATAACAAACGTAATTTAGACCAGAGACTGTCAATTCTACTGTCTGGAGTTTGAGACAAAATATATTGGATTGCAAGCAGGCAGAAAGATGTATTTTCATCACTTGCACAACTACCAATTTGAAAGTTCAAAGATTAAAGGTATTGAGAAAGGACAGCTGAAATGGCATGCATGGAAAAGTCACTTTTTTACTAAAAACACAGATTTTCTCAATGTTAATTTTCGTAAAAAGTTGGGCAAATTTCAGACAAGATAAAACTCCAAAAAATACCGAAAGAAAGTAAACTGGTAAGTTAAGAATACTTACCTATGATAGCAATCGGTATTCGGCTCTAGGGACGGTTTCTCAAATTTTTCCTTTTTTGAATTTTCTAACTAAAGATATTCTCAATATTATACTAAAATTTTGGAAAGAAAAGTAAAAATCACACTTTTTGAATTTTTCCTTATATTTCGAAAAGAGTAAGCTTATTTTAAAAAATGAACAAAAAACGTCCCTGACAAATGTTTGTTTCTAAAAAAATAACATAAGAAAAATCATGAAAATTCAAATTGTTTTTGTGATGGCTGTCTGAAACTTTTGGGGCAAAATCGTGGTTTTTTTTAGTATTTTCTAAAATACGGAAAGTTTCATTATTTCTGATTGCCATCTCAGGTTCATCGTCCCATTTATTCTCTAGATGTATGACTTTGACATACAATGATCAAATATTGGCGGAAGTTACAACCAAAATAAGATACTCGGAGGAAAAACTTCAAGTCACACTGCCCTAAATTTGAAGGACCTACTCTGTAAAAATACTTGTGAATCATTCTCAAAAAAATGGAAAGAATCGTACCTGTTTGGGCTATTTCATTCCTCAGATCTGGGAGTTGGAGGACAAAGAGAGGTGTACAGAGTAACCATACCAGGGCCCCCAAATTTGGTGGGACAATGGATATTAGGCCATTAGGTAAAGGATTCAATATCAATGGACCTCATAGCATAAAGCTTGAACTGATCAAATAGTGTACAAAAAGAAAACCCCCCCCCAAAGGGGGGGTTGTTTCTGATTTAAGGTAACATTACCAATTTCCACATAGTGTATATATTTGCATAGGAACAGTGGCTATGCACTTAGTGAAATCCAAATTCATATTTGGCATGTGAATCAAAAGGGGGGGGGGCGGCAATAAAAACCTTATTGTTGTTCTTTTTAATAGAGATTAAAAACAATCTGTTCTGGTTGGCTTGACATGGATTTAAAAAATATCTGATGTTTAATAATTGCATTGGATGGAACTGGTTATATACAGTCATATTACACCAAATTCTTTATAGAAAATGTAACATTTATGATGACCATAGTTCCAGAGAAAATTTTCTTTTTCTTCTGAGACACATTACAATTGAGACGCCTGATGTGAACAAAATTGCAAGTGCTCTTAAAAGTGAAACGAAGTTCACCAGATTAATCCCTGGGCATAGCCTATCTATCTTTGGATCTAATGTTTATTGTGATGGTACATGCAAGGTAATATTCATATAATGAGCACATGAGAGATACTGGAAGAATGGTGGTATGGTTTATACAGAGATATATAGAAGCACTATTTTGATTGGTTACTCAGAGGGCTATCTCATGTTGTGTCCTGTAATGAGCCAATCAGACAGATTGTATTATAGGTGGCAGTACAGGCACATAATAGGGGGTGCACAAGTCCCCGGATTTTCGAGCAAAATGTGAAAAATCAGCCTATTTTGGGCACAATCGGCTGCCCAGCCCCTGGGTTGATGGTTTTTGGGCATGCCTCTGTAGTACCCATGGGTTAATAAATGGCATAACTGAACCAAATTCTGTCAATCTATCATGATGACTAGCCCAAGAATAGAATAGAATAGAACAAGTGTTATCTTTTCTTGATTCAAACCTTAACTAAATATTTATCAGAAATATAGGGTACCAATCATATAACAGTGGTCAATGTTTTGGATTACTGGTAAAGGTCATATATAACGTCTTGCCTATTTGTATAATATTGACTTCTTTGGCAAGTGACGTCAAATGTCATGGAATATGTGACAGCTATACTCGCCATCCATATTTCCAGTGTGCTCTGTCCTTTAGATGGAGTAGTCCCTGGGGGATGTACATCTCTCTCATTCTGCTTGGTTTGAACTCTACCATTTCATATAAGGGAAATTTCCTCATATATATGGGAATTCCCCTACTTCTAGGCACGTCATGACATGATGTCATTCAAACAAGCTCTTGTGTCATATGGCATTTAGCAAATATTAAAAGTATTGAATGTACAATGGTGGTAATTTAAGTGACGCATATTGCAAAGCCAAATTCTGTGAAAAGAAAAGGCAATTTTCATTTTGTAATAGTATGAATGACTTTGGGAAATGTTAATGGTGGTCATTACAGTCTCAAATTGGAAATGATTATATCAACCTTTTCTGCCCATTTTTTCTCTAGGAAAGGAATTTAACAAAAAAAACAGTATTTTTTGTGCCAAATGCCTTTTAAACTAATTTGATCTTAAGAATGCACAAAACACACATAAACACACTCACAAAACATGCATGCACATGCTCATTAAAAGTGAGCTCCAAGTTGTTTGATATCTGTGCATAACATTAATAGCCGAAGTAGTGGAGAAATATTTAATGACTTTTCTTGTCATATTGAAATTTGGACAGAACCATTAACAGCTGGTATCCATATTATATAGGCCCAGCAAAGATTTCACAATTGGTATAGTATTAGCTGCCGATATTTTATCTAAACCCGGCCAGTACAGACTTGCACACCGGCAGTAAACTGGTCCAGAATTGGGAGTTTACTGAACCAGCAAAGAAATCACTATATTGTGTTCCTTTTCCCCCTCTCCCCCTCTCATCTCCCCTCTTCCTCACTACCTCACTCTCTCTCTTACTTCCTTCCTCCATCCTTTGCCCTCCCTGTCCTTCACCCTTCCTCTTCCCTTCTCTTTTCCCTCCTCTTTTCACACATGCACACTCTTTTATGACTCTTATAGGTCATCATATCTAAGTGAAAGATAAGGGGACTTGTTCAGCATATCGGCAACAAAGTACGGACTTCTGCATAATTAATTATAGATATTACTACTTACAGTCACTTGCGGGCTAGTCAAGTCCAAAGTGTTGAACATTTCTTAACGAAATAAAAGGTCATTTCAATTTCTTCCTTAACATATTAGTAACCAGTGGATGTACATCATACTACCTTGAGCCCCCATGCCTAAGTGACAAGTAAGTATTGGACTGATAAATTTACAATCCACTTTGTTTGTGTGTTGTTTGTTTGTTTATGTTGTTTGTTTGTTTTTGTGAAGTGCCTATTTATATAACTGGAAAGACCACTCACAGTGGGATTAATAATTACTTGGACAGGAGATACGCACACCTCATGTAATCGCCACAAGCTACGCGGAGGTTCGGGGCATTCTTCAACCAATTACATATCGCCAAGCGAGGTGCGATGTTCCTCCTGGCTCACTCAGTCCACGCTCGCGTGTGTTCGATTCTGTCCAACAAATTATTAATCAGACTAACAATATGTAGTCATGATGTGTGTCTGTATGAGGTGCATTATTAAACTATTAACCCAAGATGTTAACTCTGTATTTGAAATGAAATACTCTCTTTTCTTCTTATTCTCTTTGGTGAACTTGGCTAAAATGATCCTTCAGTGGGAGAAATAAGAGGTGGTCACAAAATTTGGGTCAGAGATCACCTAAGGGTCATTTGGAATTGCTTTGGGATTATGTAGGATGTCCAGTAATTTGAGGTCAAAGGGCACTTAGGGGTCGCTGTTGCCAAAAATTTAACAAATGTATAATATTGTTCCCATATAATGATAAAGTGAGGTTGCAAATCTCTTCAATTAATGTAAGCCCACACATATACTTTGAATATTCCAGATTTGGTCAACTTATTATATTTTGCCAGCTGCTTCACAGTCAACAAGTAAAACAGGATTAAAATGAGCACATCCCATTTTTGTACAGTCCCTGGGACAAACCTTTTTAGCTAAAAATAATGATTATTACAATGCTTATGCACGAAGGGCCCGGAGGGATCACTCATCCAGTGAAACTGTACACATGCATGACCACAATTTGTTGAAACATCCCCTAAACAAGATTTACCCTACCAGCAAAACTACCCCTAAACAAGTTTTGGTTCATGAAAAAAATGATAAAATGT
>JAMKCH010069467.1:0-13886 GCA_023653785.1 Ophioderma brevispina
ACAAATAAATTTGAGTGTTTTGACTTTTTATAGGATTCCATCGTATATTTGTACAACAAACTGTAAATCCTACAGTTGCGCAATGTAAAAAGGTGCACTGTGGTGTATAGCTAGTTTACTATGTTGCAACGCATGCTAGTTCTTTTACTCTCATTGTATACCTAATGATGGTAAATCTTACAATACTGCTGGACATACAGTTTAATATGTACATAGAATAATCTATAATCATTGGTCAAAATTAACATTTCTTTGAAGCACTTTTAGCGTTAACATGGTTAAAGAGGTCGGTAAAATTGTCCTGTGTCCTAGTTTTGCATCATTTACATTGAAACCACTTTGAAGTTATCATATATCAAATGTAAGGAAAGGGACTTTGCTTTTCTGCTACATCACATCAGGAATTGTTCCACTATAAGAATATACATACGGTATAATATGCGGAAGTATGTAGAGCAAATGAGAAGCATTCCTGGATTGGCCCGTGCTCGAGATTTTTATATGTTCTGCCATATTGACATTGGGCACTCTCATTCATAGTCTCACAATTAATAATTGCCGATATACAGACTGTCCCAAAGAACAAAACAATCAAAGTTTTTTTTTTTGGCAAAAAAAGTACGTTCATGTCAACTGGAGGTTAACTGATTCTTTTTTCTTTTTATGAATGTTCCAGTTTTTATGAGATTTTAGTTGGTCATGGTCATGTTGGTTTAATTCGGGGGTCTGGTTCAAGAGTTATGGCCAATTATCAGAGAAACATGGAAAACCCCGTTGGTCCAGTTTCGGCAATCAACACTTTGGCATTTAAAATCAACTTCAAAACATATAGGTATAAGGTGCTGTTTCTTGTGCTATACATTATTTATAAGTAAATACTGTCATAAGAGTTTAAACAAAATTTGAGAAATTGATATTTTTTGTCCCAGGATGACCTTGAAACTTATCAGATCTGTAGCCGTGTAACTAAATTTTTAGTCCTTCTAATGAGAAAAATACAATGGTGTACTTTTAAGTACAATCTGACTTGATTTCAAATTTACCCCTGTATTAAATTTACTCCCTTATTTTAGTTGTTCTCCGCATTTCCCTGAGGTTGGAGCCAGACATCTTCAAACCTTCTTCCCCAAACTTCGAGAGTAGGGTTCTCATTTATAACCCTAAATTAATGGTTTTGGTTTTGCTACACCATGGAACGGATATTATGAAATCCATGTGGTTGGTAAAGTAATCACAATGCCATCTAGCACGATTCATCTTGCTTCTTCACAGTGGTGGCGACTTTTGTTTGGTCCTTTATCATTTTTCACTTGGATTTTTATAATTTTCATTTTTTTACTATAGGCCCCCCTGTTATAATGCAAGCGGCCTATGTAAAAAGACACAATGATAAAAGCGTAGGCCTGATGCATTATAATGCATGACGAATCGTGCTAAATGCCATCATGTAGTCTTCGGAGGATTGCGTTATGGCATGACATTCAGACTAACGACGGAAAGTCTATACCTCGAATGTCGTATTCTTCCTTGAGCAACAGAAGGAGATGAGGGGAATGCAAATGGCTCTGTAACATATTGTTTGGTCCTGTGCGTTTACACCATGAGAGGGATGTAACTTCGTGTGAAGCATGGTGTATGTGCTATCCAGGCGACCTTGAAGTCGCCGCTTTCATGGTCCAGGTTTTTCGGCTACACATAAAAATATATGCTCTCAATATAGGCTCTGCAGAAGGCCGGCTTATTGGCTTGATAGATAGATGTTTGGAAACATGTTGGAGGCAATCCAGCCTTTGTTTTGTGTGTCAGAAAGTCCTTGCTGTCAAAAACATGGGACCGAAGTTTGCCGACCTTCAAGAATATAGATGGCTCTTATCCTCATGGTCATTATGCCCGAGTCTTCTTTGCACTGGGACATAGACCGACCTTGCTTGGTTGCAGCATTCTTTGGGATGTTAAAACAAAAGCTTTGGGCATTACACAGATGAACAGCCGTGAGGAAGAGATTGTCCGTATACTCAAGATCACTGAGATGCTGTTTTAGATGGCGACTTGAGCGCTTATGTTTGATGGCGGAAGTACTGCCTCTTGGAGTCAAATTATCAAAGAGACAAAGGCCTCACCATCGTTAATATATGAACAGGCCACATTCTATCTAGTATAATAGCTACATCAACTAATCTCTCGCCTTCGTGTATTTATTATGTATTATGTGTTGAAGTTCTAAGAACCATCGTGTAAACACTGTTGATCTAAAAACAGATCATGCGCAAACCAGGCGTTTTGTTTGGTCCTTTTGTTTGGCCCTTTTTTTTCACATTGTTTTTATCGTTTTCATTTTTACCATAGTCCAGCCTGTTTGGCCTGTTTTTCTACCATAGGCAATGGCGGATCCAGGATTTGAAAATTGTCAAAATTACCGGGGGGCTGAAGGGCTGTAACTGGTCTAAAATAGCTCAAAATGGGCTGATTTTGCAAGAATTGGCAGAATTACCGGGAGGCGCGCGCCCCCTCCCTGGATCCGCGTCTGATAGGCGGCCTTATAATGCAAGCGGCCTTTGTAAAAGACAATGATAAAAGCGCAGACCATATACATTTTAATACATGACGACTCGTGCTACCGCAACACTTGCATCTGCTCTGGTTAATAAGACGTCAAACGCGAAAATACAGTATAAGATTTTAGACTCTCTCTCCGACTACAGTAATATCTGAATTCAATTATCGCTGCAGAACATCTTTCTCAGTTCCGTTTGGAACGGTCTGTACTTGAGAGCGTAGAGAATGGGATTGATACATTGATTACAGAATGCCAAGACAACAGTCAGTTGATACCCAATGCTATCAAAAGGCACATACACTCCAAAATTAATAACCAGAAATGTCACGTGGTTTGGTGTCCAAAGAAGGGCAAACAAGACAATCACCATGAAAATGGTCACGGTAACATTTCGGTTCACTTTGGGGGCGTGTTTTATCCTTTTCCGGTTGTTTTGTTCTGAGGTGTTCCCGTTGACTTTTATGTGGGAAATGCCGGTACTTAAATTAGAGTCTTGTTCGCTTTTTGAGTTTCGGGAATTTTGAGTATTTTGATCAGTATGCGAATAATCCTCCAGATCAGCAACGGATGGTTTGAATTCTTCAGGTCGTCGTAAGGCAGGCTTTGAAATTAGATGGTTGCGATCGTTTACTGCTACTTCAGCTGGATGGAAGTGTTCCTGAGAAGATGAATTCCCAGAAGTGGACATCTGACCAAGTCTAGAGGTAGTGGTGTTTCTGCTTCTGCTGCTAAAACCAGGAGTGGATGACGATAAAGCGATCTGAACATTAACTTTGCGAGCACTTTCGCGTAATTTGACAACAATAAAGGAATACGTAAAAGACATCAATACCAAAGGTACAAAGAACTCGTAGAGGAATATTAAAACACCTACAGCAATGCCTACATCAACAGAAGATGGAGGAAGCCAAACACAAGCCCCATCTCTTACTCCCCACTGATGGATCGCTGGGTAGATCTGCATCATAGGGGCCATTAGCCATACAATGAATATCCGAACCGATGTTTTCTTCTTGCTGAAGTTCATGCTGTAGGCGTGTGGTTTGACTACTGCAACGTATCTTTCGACCGCCATCATCATGATGTTGAATGTAGAGGCAGCGAAGAGGGAGAAGAGTACAAAACGAGAATACCACACACCACAAAGAATCTCCCCCATCACGCCCTCAGGAAGTCGTCGCATTCCACCGAGATAATCTGCAACATTGGCTGCGAAGAGCATAACGGAGGTTAAGAAGTCCACGACGGACTGATTAAGGATAAGCACATTGATATTGCTGTTATGTCCTTTGAATCTCATCTTGAGAACAACAATGAATACCATGACATTGCCTACGATTCCGAGAACCGCTATGCTGCAATGTAACGAGGCCCAGACCAGTTCATAACTGTTGTTACTACCACCATACGTGGAGCTACTGTTTTTCTTGGTGTCTTCTGGAGTTACCATATTGATGTCAAGAGGGTTATTTGTTGTAAATGTCCCTGTTTCGCCCAGGCTGGAAATAATTGAACCCTGGAGCGTAGTGAGTTTGTCCATCCTGGTTTACGTCTGAATGTCTTTGGGTTATTCTGTAAAGATAACAATTACATTACTGTGTTAGTATAATCATTGATAATAAAAATACCTGTATGGCCTAAGAAACAGGAAGCGATGCCATATTTACTTCTACTCTTTTTAAACATAATTCAGTCTAAATGATAGCCAAGTCTATAAAACCAGTATTCCAGAACGGTGTTTAGGTTGATTTTAACCTAAACGAACGTTTTTCTGTGAGATAAATGTATCGCTTAAGTGAACACAATTCCAGAAAAGAGTTTAATGTTAAACGCAATTTTAGCTCCGCTAAATGCATCCAAATTTAAATTGGCTAGGTACGGGATTAGGTTAAGAAGTGTTTTAATGCTAAAATCGCTATTAAAGCCACTATATCAGTCATTTTTTCATATTTAGTCCATTTTGTCTTTAAATTGCTAGTGTTAGGTCATATCAACACATTATATTACTGGTCTTTGTGAAAAAAACAGACGATAAAGCATTTTAAAACGGGCTTGAAGATGCCATTTACGACTGCTTACTAATAAAAGTCGAACTTCCGATGTTTATTAGTAAACATTGAATAAAATTCTTACTGCTGGAGGAACTGGCAATTGAGAATAAAATAACGACCTTCAGGTGTATGTAATATCATATATTTGGCCATGGGTGTTTATGTATTCAACAATTTCACAATCCTTGAACGCAATTTAATATGTGAGCACATGATATCGCAAAACTTCACTTTTGTAACAGCCGGAGAGAAACTCTCAAGAATTGCGAAAATCGTCACACCTGCCTTTGAAGTGAAAAAGGATATACACGGCCATTTTTACGGTAATTAAGCCTGGTAATGCTCGTTGCAACTTAGAGCGGGAGCACAGACCGGGGTCAAACATCATCGTTCATGTCCCAATACATAAGCTTTGACACCTTTGTAGTTAGTATGGATCCTCTATATCAATGCAACGTAGTTAGACTGGTCTCAAACTGTGGTTTCACCTTTTCAATAGGGGCCAATTTAAGTTTACACATGGGTAAAACTTTTCAAATAGTCCAATCATGTTGAAATGTATGCCGTATTGTTCGAACATGACCTTTAGTGTTTGAGTTATTGGGTAAAAATGGCTAAAATTGTAAAAAAAAAAAGGTCAATTTCTATTTGTGCAGGTGTCAAAACCAGATGTTGCTCCAATTTTGGTAAAAAAATGAAACGAATTGTTTATCAAGCATAATGTGTCAAAAATAAGGAATAGTTTGTAGCATCTGCTATTCTTAGTTATCATGTTATGTGACAAAATAGGTCATGGGACAACATAATCTAAGTGGCATTGATCTTCTTTGACCTTTATCTCGGTAAGTAAAATTTTAACATAACCAATGTTGACCCCTGTACAAATTGAGATTGACCTTTTTTACCGTTTCTTGGAACAAATGGAATCCTCGATCTTAATTATTCCGGCCATAGAGGTAAAAGTAGATTTTTTGTAAATTTTCTGACTGTTTTGGACATAAAAGTGAAATTATTTGTTACATTTTAGAGGCATAATTTTTCATTTTGGGCAAAATCAGAAAAAAGGTTATGTTCTGAAGTTATACATTATTGATTTAACTAGAATTCGAGCATTTAGATGGACCGTACGTACGCCTATCATGTCCAGAATAGCTATTGATGCTATAGTGGGGTGAAGGTGTACTGCTTTCAAATAACAATCTCATTGAAATAACCTTAAGTTATATTGAGACTATCACGTTTTCTATAAAATCGTAATCAAGCGATTCAGACCGAACTAATGTTGCGATTTATTAACGGCTTAGTTGAAATCACGTGGACGTGCAAACACTCAAAGGATGGCTGCACGTCCTTGTAAATAACACGAAAGAAAGGGAAAGTGCTCAAAGAATGACGACGCGAAAGAAAGAAAATAAACGTGCTTCTACTTTATTACGAAGGTAGGGCTTATATCCACCGAAAACAACAAGTAAATCCAGAACGATAAGGAAAGATTTATGGTAAGAAATCCGGTTTTAGATGCAGGAGGAAACCGAAGCTCTCGGAGAAAACTTGCGAGGACGCGTATGGATCAGCATCTAAATTCAAGGAATCAAACCCGGTGTAGAAGTAATTATAGTCCGCCGTACTCACAGTCCGGCTACAACGGTAAAAATAGGGCACTCAATTCAGTTGAGCCAGAACTGTGGCTCCCGGCGGACTATATGCCTTCACAGGATGACATTGGTAAAATGTGAGCAATCGACAGTTCTACCAACCCGCCCTGCCTAATGGAGTAACGAAAGAGCCTGAGCGTATAGCCGGTGTGAATCTCGGAAGGATAGGAGGATAAAATCCTCCACATTTTGGCAAATTAGGCTCTCTCTTTTGTTCTTTTTCAGCCACATTTTGGCAATTTGATCATAGATTCAAAACCCTCGCATTTTAAGACATTTTTCCGAGGGAAAGAGAGAAGGAATGGAGAAAAAGAGAAAGAGTGAGAGAGTGAGAGCGTAAGCAAGAATATGAGGCGAGTGAGAACTATACTCTGGGTCATACCGGTAATTTCTTGGACACAACAAACGCGCGCGTTGATCATTGCGTGTACTGCGTCTACGTGCAACACGATGATGCGCCGTTCTGGCGGGGAAGCGGGCGTACCGGCTTTTCTAAACTGTCCAAGATATTATGAGCCCGAGTATAGAGGAATTTACGACGCAGAACACCGAATTACAAACACAGGAACGGGTTATGAGAAGCTTAAAATTGGCAAAGCAATGCTGGAGTGTATGAATTTGAATATGACGCGCTACAAAGAGCAAATATGATTTAGAATATAAACAGTTTTAACAATTCTTTTAAAGTATTTTTGTTGTTTCTTTGTATGGTTAGGTAAGAGTTACTCCCCCTGCTTACACAATAGTGTTTATTGTGTTTCATTTCGTCTTTACCTTGTCAAGATTATCCTATATAGGCCTAGTATCCCTAAAATAAGTTTCATCTGTGAAAAAATGCTAAAGAAGCTGATTTCAACTGATTTTGGTAGGTAAAGGTGTCAACATTTACCAACACAAAGTGAGTTATTGTAGGGGGTGGGGAAATTGGTTTTTCGGGAGTCAAAGGTCAATAACAGGGGTCAAATTTTGAAATTGATCCAATCATGTTGAAAAGTATACCAAGTTAATAGTTTAATCATAAGGATTCCAAAAAGGTATAGTCTGTGCTATCTGCGGCCGAAAGTTTTGGAGTTATAGGCTAAAAACAGCAAAAATCAATAAAAAGGATCATTTTCAGTTGTACAGGGGTCAAATTTAATAATTACTCCCATTTGGACAAAAAATGGTGCAAATTATAGATGGAGCTCTTAGGCTAAAAATAAGGAATAGTTTTGAGTGTCTTAAATGCTTACTTACCGAAGTAGGAGGGTAACAAGGTCAATCCCCATTGAATTCAATGGATGTTGACCTTTGGTGTCCTCTACATTGGGAACTAAGCATTTAAGACAGTCAAATCTATTCCTTATTTTAATCCTATGAGCTCCATCAAAAATTGGCACCATTTTTTATCCAAATCGGAGTAATTTTAAAATTTGACCCCTGTACAACTGATATTGACCGTTTTTTATTGATGTTTGCTGTTTTTAGCCTATAACTCCAAAACGTTCGGCCGCAGATAGTACAAACTATACCGTTTTGGAATCCGTATGATTAAACTATTAACTTGGTATACTTTTCAACATGATTGGATCAATTTCCAAATTTGACCCCTGTTATTGACCTTTGACTCCCGAAAAAACAATTTCCCCACCCCCTACGATAACTCAACTTTTTTGGTAAAGGTTGACACCTTTACCTACCAAAATCAGTTGAAATCAGCTTCTTTAAAAAATTTTCACAGATTTGTAAAGAATATGTTTACTTTTGAGTTACTAATAGGCGAGTTGAATCTTCCTCTATCACTGTAAAAACGGCGTATTGAAAAAGTTGTTTAAAACTTTTAACAACCAGGGTTGTTCAAATTCCACCGTTAAATGGCCCGGTTTTAATTGTTGAACTGAGTTGTGTTAGTATTTGGAAAAGTCTGTTCTATACACCTCTGCTCTAAACACCTATACTAATGAAGTCAACTCTATGGACACTACCGAGAGGTTTCATTGGCTAATCTTAGGGTTTTATGATTTGATGTAATTCAGCCAATCGGAGACATGATAAGAAAAGCTTGAAGGTGATACAGATTTTAGGTACAGTTGAAAATTATTAGTCGTATACATGAAGTTAAAATAACAAACATTTTCATTATAACTTCTGCTATAATTGTTCGTTCACAGCTCTATTTTTATTGTGAGTTGTTAATATGCATTTCTTAGTTGTTTATTGCTACAATTATTGATTTTTCTATTTTAAATTGTAAACTTTACTCAATCATCCATTAATGTATATACACATTTTTATTCCATTTTAACTCCATCATTCCCCAATATCACACACCTCCCACAATATCCGTCGTTGTAGCAGCACGTTCTGCGTTTTTTGATGATAATTATGCGCTTGAAAAAGAGCTATTATTGTTGAAGCGGTTAATTGAGAATGAAAACTAGGATTCGGCATGGGATTTAAGGGATATACCAGGCCTTTATTTCGATTAGCTATAAGCATGGGTTCTAGAAATATAACCTACAAGTTAATTCCTAAATAATTGGAAGGGCTTCAATAGGCCAAACCTCATCCCCGTCAAATCTATAGCAAATTTGGAAACAAATGAATCCACGACCTTAGGATTTTTGGACTAATATAAAGTGGGAATTGGATGCAACTCTACAACTTCTTCTCCAATGGCTAATACTAGTGCAAGGATATTGAAATAAAAAATGGTCAAGTGGACCTAAAAAATCAACAGAAACAATTTCGGTCTGGTTTTAACACCCACTATACAAAAGTATTGCAAACATGCGAAAAATAATTCAATTCACAAAAGATTTCAAATTGTACCAGTAGCTCTTAACCACACATGCGCCAATGAATGTCAAGGTTGTGTTTTAAAATAAAATGTTATTCCCCAGAATCCTGGAGTTGCGAAAAACATTTTGAATGCCATGTTTCATAAATATGATATTGCTTTTATTATGCGACTATGGGGGTTTCTGAGGGCCCTGAGCGCAGTATTTTTTTTGGGGGGGGGGGGGGATCCTGTCAGCAGCTTGCCGACATTGCGACTATCCGCCACTGAAAATGATATACTCAATGTCGTAAAATTTCTGTGTTACTCCTCACCCCCAAAAAAAGCAAAGCTGTGAAATACTGTGAGTAAAGTAGTTTGAAATCGACTCCACGTGCGTGACAATGTAGTTTTGACCCGTAGTTAGTAAGTAAACAGATCAAAATACACCGCGTTGTATTTCTGACCCACAAAACACATTGCAACTCGAGAATTGAGACGATGGCACACGGACCTATCATGTTATCGATCTGTTGACAAGTGGGGGTGTCGCGAAAAAAATATGCCTTAACTGAGATATAGAAAATAATGCAAAATGTGTGTTCTACAATTCTGATGATTAAATTTTTTAAAACGGGTTTTACTGTACTATAAATATGTTTTGTTAAATGTGTGGAAGGCTTATAAAGGAGTCCGATTATGTCCATTCACACCCACCTACACGAATTCGAAGGGACAACAAATGCAAAACATTATCCTCATTTTCTCTTAAAATACTCAATTTAAAAGGGTATTTGCATATAGAACCATTACATGAACAGTAAAATGAGCTGTTAAATCATGTGGCCAGGTGCATGATGTGAGGGACACTACTCTGTAAGGCAGGTTTGTGTGTTTCCTCATGTAGGATGGTGCCAACTCAAATGTGGTGTCATCTATAAATTGAGGTCTTAATGCTGACTCAGAGTTTTCCGATGAGGGCGCCCTCAATTAAAAAAATCACCGTTGGGTTTTTGCATTAAAGGTTTATCCAATAGTAATCACTGTGTGAAATAACTAAGCTCAAATCGAAATATTCATTAGATAAAATCACCACTTTGTATAAAATTCCGAATCCAAGAAATTTGTTAGACACGGTATCCTATGGACTGTTGGCTACGCATAGTTATGTTTACTTGCACGGAAACTGTTGTAAAATGAATATTGGTCGACCAAATTGGGGCACATTTTCGCTCATACTTCCAAACCAAACATCCTTTGGCTCTAAGATTTACAGGGTAACTGAGAAAAATAGTAGCTTTTTCTAATACCAAAATATTGACCACTTCCGGTAAAAAATATGGAGCTTCGGGGACGAGGGCTATTATCGATCGGGCCATGACCTTTAAGGAAGGTTGTGCGTTTCCTCATTAGGAGTTCTGTGCCAACTAAAATGTGGGTGTTCTGAAAATGATGTCTACTTAATGCTGACTCAGAGACTTTCCCGAGAGGGCGCCCTCAAATTCAAACAAATCGTGCTTTTTTTGCATATACATAATGGTTACCCTATAGTAATCCCTGTGATGAAAGAACTAGCTCAAATCGAAATCCTTCTAGAAAGATCCCAGCTTTGTTATAAAATTCCGAATCAAGAACTTTTGTTATGCCACAGTATTCCTGTAGCACCTGTGTTATGTACGTTAAATAGTTATGCATGAAAACGAAAAAGCCGATTAATCTCTAACTGTGGAATTAAACATTTAAGGTGACTATCTGTAGTTCTAGTTGACTATCTTTAGTACTACACAAAAAATTCTACGTTCGAAATCTCTGAGGCAGCCTTTAAGCGTACAATGCTAAAATACCGCAAATGAGACGAGCCTTTGCCTACGAACAATTTTGCCATTCATGTATTTTCACGTAATCATGCACATGTCGCTAGGCAGCTAAAGTTTAAATTTAATGGTAATTAGTGCAGCTCAAACAAACAAAGCGTTGCCTCAATGATATTCCAGTTGAGATTCAGCTGTAAACAATTGGAAGAAAGCGAAAATCGTGAACACAAGACTCTAGTGCTGAAAATGATGCGAAATATCGCATCAAATTGCAAACAAATATTTGCGTCTCAATATACTTCAAATATATCGCATAAGATTGCCTAAGTCCAATTCAGTTATTATTTACTCACTCACATACAGATGATTAAAATAAACCATATGATAACAACTAGAGTGAAGAGTTACAGTGGTAAGGATTATTAACCTGCCAAACTGTAACCACACTTGGCCAAATTGAATGAAGTTGGACACGGCAGCAGGTTAAGAGTCACATGGATAATTGCTGAGAAAGGACAATCATCAAGCTGTCACATCCAGCAATCAAGTTGACAGAACCAAACATTGCATACTTAAATTACATAATTATTGTTATTGTAATACAAAGAACATAATGCAGCACGGGATTTAAAAGGCTATCACTATCAATATGCTCCTTCCATGTAATGTTTTGATCCATTTGGAGACCTAAAATCTTGAAGAAGTTACTCTTTCAATAGGTGTACTCTCTTCAGTGGTAGATTTGGATTGGAAATGTAAACATAGACTCTGGTTGGCACAACTATTTTTGACTACCAGCACTGACCAAGAAACATGTAGTTTGTTTTTGTGGCATTTGCAGATAATTTAACTTCAAACAGCTATTTATATGCACGAGCTCATGGTTGAGGACATATTCAATAGCGTTAAATTCGTTTTCAGAGATAAATAGGTTTGTGTCGTCAGAAAGAGATAACAGCCAACTATCTGGTATCAAAATGAATATCAGTTACATAACAAATAAATAGCAGCGAACCCAATATTGATCCTTGCGGGACGCCGCATATAATGTTCCTGTCATCTGAGGATAGACATTCAAAGTTCATAACTTGTTTCCTATTACTAAAATAATAATTGAACCAATTCTTAGATATCCATCTAAAACCGTAATGATTTCATTTTGCTTGCAAGAAGAATAAAATGGTCCAATCGTATGGAAGGCTTTCGATAGATCAAGAAAAAACACCAGCAGTATATTTATAACTGTTAACAGCATCTGAAACTTTGTTGATCAAATCAACGACTGCATAAAGTTCTGTTGCTTTTCTAAAGCCGTATTGACGCTTATACAATATCTTATAGCGATCTAAATATGATATCTATTAAATACAAGTTGCTCTAGAATTTTGGAGAAAATGGGTAAAAAGGTTACAGGAAGATAATTTTGACAATAAATCACTCTCATCTTTTTATACAGAGTAATGACCTAATAGCTATTTTAAAACTTTAGAACATCAAGCACAGTCCCAGTGGATATATAGAATATAAGTGGATTGGCAATTACAGGTGATTCTTTTTACAGTGAATGACCCCAAACCATCATGACCAGGACTTTTAAAATCAAGTTTATTAATTTCTTTAAGTATTTCATATTCAGTGATGGGTGAAAAAAATGATATTTTGATTTCATTTGATTTTAGGAAAAGGTAATGAGAGTAATCGATCCCTTGAGTAATGTAATTTTAATTTGCCAATTTGAGGCCAATATTTACAATGTACTCATTATATCCATTTGCAATATCATATGCATCTGTGATGATACTACTAATATCTGTGATGGTTCTAATTAAAGTACTTGAAAGTTTCGAGATTTTGTTTTTATTTAGTATATTTTTCAGATCTTGCCACGTGCTTCTTATATCATTTTGATATTTATTAACGTCATAAGCATAATAATTCTTTTTAGCCTTTCTAAGAAGTGAATATAGTTTATTCCGAAATGTCGTTTATCTCTCATAACTGTCATCGATACGTTTTTTACTAAAAGGTTGATATTATTTATTTTTAAGATTTATGAGTTTAAAAGGCCTTTTAGGCCAGATCTGTGCAATCAACTGCTTCATTCAAAAATGTTCTGAAAACTCATTTTT
This sequence comes from Ophioderma brevispina, assembly GCA_023653785.1. NCBI lineage: Eukaryota > Metazoa > Echinodermata > Ophiuroidea > Amphilepidida > Ophiodermatidae > Ophioderma > Ophioderma brevispina. The sequence continues at coordinate 12,965 of JAMKCH010069467.1, forward strand.
TTTCCTCAATAATATGTTTTTTATTGTCTCGGGAGCATTCATCCCCTGTGTTTAGTTTGGTTTTAACCATGCTGTTTGTTTTGTACATAGTGTTTTGTATATTCTCAACATGTTTTAATAAGTCTTTGTATATATTTTGCAATGCGCATTTGTAAATGCCCTTTATTATTAATGTTGCTCATTATTATTATTATTACTACTACTAAAGTATTTAATTATCCACGAGAACTTATGAATTCGGAAACCCTTCATGGAATAAAGCACAGGTTTATTCCGTTAAGGTTTCCGAATTCATAAGTGTGTCAGATGGGTCAGGTTACGGAAACCCCCCAAAAATGACCAACGTTTCTTACATTCAAGACAGTCACTGTACATTGCGGGTCAATTCGGATCAATTATTGCATCAATTCTTCTTTACCTTGATTATCTAAAAAAAATAATTTCTTCATAAAAAATCATATTTTGTCATTGTTGATACCACTTTGTTGACATGTAAAATGTGGTTAAAGAGTAAAAAAGTGTGAAACGTAGGACAACCCTTTTTTGAGTGTTAAATTTTAATCTAAAATGACCGTGAAAATGAATTATTTTCTCCAAAAAGAGTGGACTGTCAGTCTCTTGGTGTGCAAAAATCGGTTCTCTGTGTTGGCAATTATATGCATGACTGGTCACTTTTGTGTCCTGTTCTGTTCTTTGTTCCATAGCTATCCTTATTTCCCCTAGTATCACTCCAGTTATATACTCTTGAAATTCCACTTATAATGTATTATATTCATCTTTACATATATGTAAAATAGTTTTGCTTAATATTGTAACAATTCATGTTTCGCTGTACTGCATTGTTTACATAATTATTTATCATATATTTTTTCTGTATTCTATGATGAACAAATTAATATTGATTGATTGCTTTCAAGTAGAG
>JAMKCH010069468.1:0-18583 GCA_023653785.1 Ophioderma brevispina
CTGGTGTTCTTTTATTTTCATTTGGTGAAGCTTTACCTATAAGGTTTTTGAAAGGGGTGAAGCTTTGACGTGTGATTTGTGATTCCTGGTGATAAGACGTCGAATCCATTACGTCGGTCGCGTCGAAAACATGTCGAAATCTTGCGTTTCCTCACAAATCCTCACAAAGCACCATGAAGAATCACCACCTTCCGGCGGATCACCGACACAGAGAGTCGGCAGCACTTATGAAACTAAGAACAAATTTGTTGTAGTTATTGTTATCAAAATCAATAATTGTTTGCGACGCACGGGGGTATCCACTTACCACGCTGCCAACAAGTTTGAAGTGGTACACCTATAAATGGGTTGTATTGAAAGAGTAAAAGATAATCTTTGGGATAATCCGAGATCATGACTGATCAACGTTTAGCTTTACAGAGTGTCCCAAAATAAATGCAATCCTCGCAGTTGGTGCTATAATTTCAAAATTACTGAGAATTATTCAAATTTTATAACATATTCTGAATGACAAACTTGTTTCGTACATCCTGTCCAATTTTTGTCCGATACGGTTCACTAGTTTTGAAAACAAAGCCTATTATGTAACCCGCTGTCAAATTACCCCATTCCAAGTTTGTGTTAGATCGTTGAAGCAGGTTCACCTTGAAAAGTTGAATAAAATGTCTTTTAACTACAAAAATCTCCTGGTACTAATCCTGTATTTTTTTTAATGTTGAAATGTTGTGAGATATCTGTACGGCCTATCCTTTTCTCAACATACTGTTCGAATTTCATCTGATTTGCTTCACTGTTTTTTTAGAACCAAGGCGATTACGTATGTAAGCCACAATTTAAGCCATTCCAAGTTTGACTGATGAATAGACAATCAAGGCATGCTAAAGTATGCAGGTGCCTGTTTTTGTTTTTCTCCTGTCTCTTTCTTTATCCTTACTACTTACGTTTGGTTCAATTAACCCAGTATAACCTTGTAAACTAAATATTTTAATATTTAAAACATTTAAAGACAACATGTCTTTGACAAATAAGGGAAATGACGTCTGTTCACAATAACAAAGTTCTGACATTGTGTTTAATGCAACTCAAGTTTGGTTTTCAGTGGTTTATTTGTGTTGTTTGTTGTGTCTATCAAATGGTCCATATTATAACATATAATGGTCTTCAACATCCATTCATACCATTTCAATTTATTTGGTATTTAATCCCTCCGCTGCAATTTGCAATATTCACATGGATTTGTCAGACACACTGAAGATAAAACATTTAAGTTTGGCCAAGTCGCTAAGTTACTATTCTCAATATGAGTAGAGGAAAATACTGCACAGACAATAAAAGACCCTGGATAAAACAATAAGTACAAATATTTTAGTATTAAAATAATTTTACAATTATAGCCCCAACCATTTCCATTCATTTGGTGTTTAATCCCTCCGCTGTAAAATTTACATTATTCACACAGATTTGTCAGACCCACTGGAGATAAAATTTGGCCAAGTCCCTAAGTTACAATTCTAAATATGAGTAGAGCAAAATACTCTACAGACAATAAAAGACCGTGGATATAATAAAACAATGATGACAAATATGTTAGTAATTTATTTTTTAAAAACTGACAGGATTAGAACCAGGAGAATTTTGTAGTTAAAAGACATTTTATTCCACTTTTCAATGTGAACCTGTTTCAGCGATCTAAGGCAAACTTGGAATGGGGTAATTTGACAGCGGGTTACATAATCGCCTTTGTTTTCAAAACTAGTGAACCGTATCAGACAAAAATTAAACAGGATGTACGAAACAAGTTCGTCATTCAGAATCTGTTATAAAATTTGAATAATTCTCAGTAATTTTGAAATTATAGCACGGACTGCGAGGATTGCATTTATTTTGGGACACCCTGTATGTCTACCTCACTGTTTTGTATAACTTTACTTCAAAAAAATCGATTGTGCATAAATAATGACTTGATATCAAGCTGATTGCGCGGAACTAACCATTGGCTGTGTTGTTTTTGTACTGTAACGTTAATGGACTTTTTCAAGGGTGAAAAAGATGTAAATATTTAATCACATTAGCCCTATAAAATTTAAAAACAAACCTGTATGAACTATGGGTATGCCCCGTGACATTAGGATAAGATGAAAAATAACTAAAATGCTGTCTCAAGCAAGAAATTATAAGTAATTACCGGTTATAATTTTAAAGTAACTAGGGACCATCCCTTCCATCCCACACCGCCTTAGGCGGCGGCAAACACAAAGCAAGGAAAGTAAAGAGATAGATAACCGGGTGGTGGGATGGAAATACTAAAAACAAACAAATATGGACATGGAATAAAGATGAGTAGATTTTGATTGCGGTTGAACTGATAAACCTATATTCTATCAGCAAAGATCGGTGCAAATTAGAGAACATGAAATATTTTCCACTCCTGTTCAAATCCGACTGGCGAACTGAAAGAACGTAACCAAACTACATGGGCGTTACTGGCCGTCATAGCGAATGGGTTCCCACTTCGCTCGTCAAGGGTTCCAGACAAAGGGCGTGATCTGCTATTTTCTCGATACTTGTCTTCCAGATTTTTAAACTCCTTACTAAAAAATTTATGATTATTAGTATTTTAGTATATTTTCAGGTTTCATTTTTTCGGTTTTTAACTTAATTATTTGCGTACACTTGTGTTATTAATTTGCGTAATCGTCCACGGATCTTGAACGAGCTGTTGTGAAAACGGAGCTGAGTAAAAACTGTCAATACATCGAGACATAATATGCTTTATGTGTGCCGCTCTACCAACAGCAACATGCGGTCGTCTTGGTGCCGATGATCCTGGAAGACCTTCTTACTGATCCGATTGTTGTGGTTTAGCTTCAAATATTCTGAATATGGGGAAGTTTTTGACGGCATTTAATGATTTTCCGGCTAAATTGCAGTGTCAATGTTGATTTTCAACAGATAGTATTTGAAGACTGAATTAACTGGAATCAACTTTTCACCACCCTGACAAAATATACGGCTTGGGAAAAATGCGAAAAGCAGAATTGAATCCACAACCTTATACTATGCCCTCGTAAAGGAATAACATACACGTTTCAGCAACCGCAAAGGTAATCTTGATCATTAGCTCATTTTTAGGAACAGGAATAATCTAGACTAGGTTTTTTTCAGAGCACAAATAGTTAACAGCAAATAAAAAGATATTTTTATTTCAAACGTCAGGGACCTCCGATTACCCCGGGAGATTACCCAAGTATGTGATTGCGATATGACCAGTGAACGACTGATACTATCACCCTACACTTATAAAAAATTCCATAACAATATATTATATGGCTTGCAATATCAAATGAGGGATCCATGGGTGGCATAATTGAGGGAACCCTTACTCAAGAACACAAACAGGTTTGAGAAGTGTTTTGGACAATTCGAGAGTGCTGATTCCGTATGAGACCATGCAAAATTTGTTCAAGTGTGGCAAGGATTTAAAGGGGGCAATTACCGATTTTTCCTTATTTTTTGTAAAATAAGCTTATGAAACCAGTGTGCCAGATCCACTGATGTGACTAAGGGTTGAAGAAGTGTTTTATGTCAACTTGAGGGTGCTGATTTCAAAAGGACACCTTACAAAATCACCCACATTGAGAAAATGGATTTTTAAAGGGGAATTACCGATTGCCATTCCACCCTTTCATTTATCTTTTTAAATATAGGGGGTGTTATCCAAACCATGCACAATATCCACTTATTTGATTGAAAGTGTTTAGTGGTGTTTTTGGAACAATGCGAGGGTGCTGATCCGAATATGCGCCATGCATAATGTCAAGTGGTGGAAAGTGGATTTTAAAAGGGGCATTACCCGAGTTTCCTTATTTTTTTAAATCTAGCTTTTGAAAACCATGTGCAGATCCACTAATTGAGGGGTTTTAAAAAAGTGTGTTATGTCAATTTGAGGGTGTGGGATTGCAAATAACAACAATACAAAATCATCAACTTGGTTGGAAAGTGGATCTTAAAGGGGACTTACAGATTGTCCTTAGTTATTTTAAATGCATTATAAAACAATGCCAAGATCCACTAATATGACTAAGGTTAGGAAGTGTGTAGGTAATTGAGGGTGCTAATTTGATATTAACCATACAAAATCACCTGACCCCGTTGGGGAAAGGGTGATTTAAAGGGGAGAATACTAATTTGTCCATAGTATTTTTGGGGAAAAAAAAGAGTATCAAAGGGAAATAAAATAATTTGAGAGCACACAGAGGTCCTCTGGAGGAATCTATGTTTTCATCAGTTTCCAGAGAAAAATAATGTGTTTTTATGTATACTTCGGGGGTTATCATTACTTGTTTTACCAAAGTTAATAGTAATTGAAAGAAAACTGCCAGAAAAACTGTTTAGTTGTTAGGTTATTTATTGAAGTGCTTTTTAAAGTGGGTTGAGTTAAATAGTTTGAAACGGTTGCGGTGAGTATAAATAGCATCAAACAATATCTTTTTATAACCATCAAAATGGCAGGTTTTTACAAAAATATTTTTTGTGTGTCATTTTTTAATTTTGTTGATGATCCCTATAAATGGGACGCATCAACAGCACTTTTTCATCACCCCAATTTATGATGAAAAAGTATCCCCTCGGACAAAAAATAAACTCCACTCAAAAAAAAAAAACAGCTCATATTTGTTTACGTGGGAAATTTTCAAACCATAATTATTTACGACAGGGGGATAAGGTGCTTACATTATTTCAACGAACTTATCTATTTTCCCGCCTTTTAGAGAGCATGCCCCTAACAATCATCATAATTATCTTGTTTAAGACTATTTTAAATGCATTTAGAGAATTCAGCAAAGGGCAATATAAAGTATGATCCAACAGTGACGTAACATTGAAGCTTTCCCCCTACAACACTCGATCTTCTTGCTCACACCTCCCTTTTCCAACCCCACTCAATCTTCTTTGCCCAACCCTTCCATGATTACTTATCACAGAGGGGAGAACAGACTGTCCACGGAGCATCATTTTCTGAAGGATCATTACACAGCCGATTGTTTGCGAGAAAACACTTCCCGCTGCTCAAGACTGGTTGCCGATTGACCAATTTTCGAAACTAGTGGCAGTTTTCCTGTTTCAGATGTAGTTCTGTACAATCTGTAGTCTTGCCGATTATTTGCTAAAAACTGCTTCAGACTGTTCAAAAATGGTGCCGATTGGCCAATCTTCGAAAATCGTGAGCAATTTTCCTTTTCAGAGCGTAGTTTTGGCCGAGTGTCCTGTACAGTCTTCTGCAGGCTTGTGTGGTCGAAGCACGTGGCAAATTTGAAAAAAAAAACGGTCACCATCGGGGGGGTTTTGAATGGGAAGGGTGTGACGCAACATGTCACACAGTGTGCTGTCCTTGTTAAGGTTTGACGACTGATTGGGAAAAAACTGAAAAAGTGCCACGCTTGATATTGTTGATTTGCTGATGGTGGCGCCTATGCTAGCGATTGAGAATCTCTTTTCTTGTAAGGTCTAGTCACACAGAAGACAGAGAGCTCCCGACCCAACCACTTCCGGACTACACAGACCGCATTGTTTTCAAAATCGGCTACAGTCTGTTCAAACTTGCAAAATTTACAATTTTATCCCGACCAGGGATGATAGTCTGCGCGATCCCGTCGTCAACGAGACAACGGATGCTGAAACGCAGAGCAGGAGGCCGAAGCATCATGATATCAACAAGATCCAGCATGTTTAATTGGCGACGCCACTGTTCAGTCCCCGATTAGTCTCCGACCTGGAAACGACGGCACAAGTTGTGGCATGCGTGTCAACGACTGCTGGTCGATTGGGTCCGAGTTTTTGAGCCAAGAAAGGTCCCGTCACATGGAAGACAACTACACGCCGACCCAACCTCATCCCAACTACACAAGACCACAATTTGTCCAAATCGGCTGCAGCTGTTCAAATTACAAGACAGAGATGCTCAATCGCGAGCAGTAGGCGATACAAGCATGTCCCTTGTTAAGAATTCTCAATCAGTCGCAGACCTTAAACAAACAGCACAGTGCGTCCAGACTGAAAGCCGCCAACTAGCTTCTGTAGCGCCGAGTTTTGTCGCCGATTAATCATGTCCAGGTGGCTTGCATTTTCTCTCCGCTCAAGAGAAAACGCTGTTAAAAAAGTTTAAACAGTGTTTAAAATTTAAACAAGTTGTACCGGTGAACTGAAACGATCAAGTCTACGGTGAATTTTTTGTTCTTCACCCGCGTAGATCACTTAGATCTTTTTTTTTTTTTTAAACACTTTTCATAGACCAACATATTGTGTGTAATAAACCTTGTGTTTACTACCAACCATGCTTCCGTTTTGTGTCTACTGCTGGTGGAGGCAGATTGTTACATTGCCTGTCATCTCCCCCACTTTCCAACTGACATCCATCATCCCTTCCACCCCCATACCCCCCTGACTGCGCAACCAACTCATCGTTGCCTATACGCTGCCAAATTCGTCCTCTGTGTTTCACCCACGCCGACTTCCCGTACCGCTTCCAAAACCCGCCACGATTTTTTTGAGCTGAAGAAAAAAGAAAAATAGTCGGCGGGGTTTTTTCAAATTTGCCAGTTGCCTCACGACCACACAAGACTGCAGAAGACATGTACAGGACAGTCCCCGACTTGGCCAAAACTAACCTGCCCAAGGAACATACTCAACCGATTTTCGCCACAACTTGCCCAATCGGCACCTAGTCTTGAGCAGTCTGGAAGCGGTTTTCTAGCAAAAATAATGGTAAGATACAGGACGATGCACGGAACGGCCAACAGACCTTGCCAGAAACTACACAAATGAACAAGGAAAAACTGCTCACAATTTTGAAAATGGCCAATCGGCACCCAGTCTGGAGCAGTCTGGGAAGTGGTGCTACCAAAAAATTAGGACTGTGTGTGAATGAGCCTTAAGTTTTGTAAGTGTGAAAACAAGACGGCAGCCGATTTTGAAAAAAATGTGGTCTTGTGTAGTGGGTAGGGGTCGGTCGTCGTGTCGCGGGTGTCTTCTATGTGACTGACCTTTTTGGCGCAAAAACCGACGAAGCTCGAGAGCCAGTCTTGACTGGAGATCATGACCTTGATTTTCATAGCAAATCAAGACTCGTTTGTTAGCACGGTAAAAGAGCGTGTAACTAAAGTGCTGCCCTCCGTGAAATACAGACTGAGGCAAGACTTTATTCTGATTTTTGATAATTTGAACTTATAGTTTTGAAAAGAATTATAGTTACTGTTGGTCGTACTGATGCTGTCATGTACAAAGTTGTCACCATCCATGTGTAAGGTTTTTGAAGGTGCAAATCATGATGCACCCGTTCTCTCAATTCCTAGACTTATTTTTAAGTCTAACGAGACTGAACTTAGTGACAAAAACCTTTTTTGCACTTAAAATTAACTCCGTGAAAAGGCTTACTAAAATAAGTCCTTTGATTAAAAAAAAACCTATAATGAGTTAAAACTGTTTATTAAAAATCATGTAAAGATATTATATTTGAATCTAAAGGAATTGTTTTTTTAAATCCAAAAGTTCAGTCACATATTTCAGTCACCTTAGACTAAAAGAATCAAGGAAATAAGAGAGTTGGTGTTTTACTTCACTAGATCTTAAATCAGGAGTACCCTTTAATCATTTAGCGGGAGGAGATTTTTTCAGTGACATTTTAATTAAAAAATCAAACAACTTTATATCCTGACCTTTAATGTGACGTTGAAATGTTCTTGAAGATGTGCATACTTGTAGCGTATATAAAAAAGCTATGTTTATCATAAAATCGGGTCGTTTCCCTTTAAACAAGAATTTCACCACCAACTTATCAATTTAGCATGCAGCAGATTTGAAATCAGCACCCTCGAATTATCTGAAACACCTCTAAGATCGTGTAGTGTATCGTGAGTAGGGTTCAACCTTACTTTGAGCTTTTAGCTTGATGGATCCCCTAGTAATAAAATGTAAAAACAAATTATATTCAGCATTGTTGGAATATGTTTTTGTTGTATATATACCTATAATTCAAGCCTATGGAGAATATACTTTGCCAAAAAGAAGAACAACCAATTCAATTGAACACTATCAGATTCTGATGTGTTGTGCATCTTCGCACATACACCATATTTACCTACACACATATATACAACCTACACACACAGCCACAGACGCACATACATATACCTACATACAAACATACATGCGCGCCCCCACCCACCCAAACCACCACAATGGCAAGCGCAAACAAATATTGGATGTAATTTTTCACTCTATGTCTCTGGAAATCAAACAGCACACATACACACACACACACACACACACACACACATAATATACATACACAAACTCCCACCACACACACGACGCTCGCTCCCACACGCACAATGCAAAAGCACAAAATCTTTAGATTAGTTTTCACTCTTGGAAATTGAAACTGGATTTCACTCGTGGAAATTTGACCCCAAGAGTGAAATCACTTTGGAAAAACTCCTTTAAAAGCAAACAATGGTTTGATCATCATCACCACCAAATTAGCTCTCCGTGCAATTGCTTACCTTCTGAGAGTTGCTTATTATTTTGAATAGTCCCCAATGCATGGTATGCACAGGTACACTAATTAATTGAATGAGTGATCAGGGAAATTGCTCAGGTATTATTAAAATAATGCATGTACATGATGCGCGTGTGCACTTTTGCCAGTACATAACCAGTCAAGTATAAATTCGCAATGCAGTGTGTTTGATATGTGCAGTTCTATGCTCCTAGGCAATTTCCCCATCAATTTTTTGCTCATTAGTTGTGACCACTACTAATTAAGCAAAGCAGTGAGATCACTGTAATCATGCATAGGACTTTCTAGAATGATACTCTCAATAAATTCGCAGGTATTTAAGGTGTTTTCCTTCTTTTGTTTGCTTTGCTTTCATAGTTTCGGACCTCATGCTGTATTAGTGGGTATGGCAAGGATTAAATGTGTGGTCCATCATCAGGTATATAGCACAATAACCCAGCCACAGTTTGCTTGAATGAGGTTTAACCAAGCTAATGGGAATAGGAAAATTGATTAAGCTTGTAACCACGCCCAAAAAAAAAACATGTTTTACATGTAAGGAGGTTAACAATGTAGTAGGGGTTTTGTTTTTTTTTTAGTTAAACAAAGTATACATGTAATTGGTACACAAACATAAAATGTAAAGCCATGGGTAGTGTCCTTATGCACGAGAGATATGAAAAACATCCCCAAATTTAAGATTGGTTTTATATTATATTATATTTTGATTTTCTTTTAAAGGTTTATCTCTTTTAAACGGAGTGTTTGTTTTTTTTTGTGGTCAATTTACCCACAAGGTAAATTGCATTCCCTTCTCATGTGGAACCAAAGACCTTCCAAATATTGGTATTGGTGGATCTGATCCCTCCCTTCTTCCATCAGAATAGCTTAGTTTACAAAACAATGATTAGAGTATTGCATGATTTTGATTTTTAAAATTTACATTACTTTACAAACCAGGTAAATGTGACCAAAACTCAAATGATGATCAAAATGAAAACATGATCATTTTTAGGGTACATTTATGTATAAACACATGTGAAAGCTAACAATGCAAACCTGGACCTTGTCTGGAAAGTTTTGTTACATAGATCGTGTTTTTTTTTTAACGTTAACAAGAGTTAGTAAACAAGAGTCTGTAGTTGTTAATTTTTAAAAAAGGTTTTTTTTTTTTTTTAATGTGTTGATTTTTTATTGGGATAACAACAAAAAATGTTATTGAAGGAAACATTGGATTAAAACAAAATAACTAATAATGTTGCTGCATCTTTGAAACCTGATTGACTTGTTTGTTTTGTACGAAGTGTGGGAATTAACGGATTTGACGTATACACTCCTTGCACCAGTCATGGTCTTGTAATAATGAACATTGGTGAAGTTGTATGATGGTGTGCAAAACGACGAAGCTTGAACACCGGACACTCAAAAGCTAATAGTGAAGGTGAGATTTGATGAAACAGTCGGTGAAGCTTTAAACACTACCCCGAAGCCCCCCCACACATGGCAATATGATGATGAAAAAAGTAGTGAAGCTTGAAATATGTAATTTTCAGTATGGTGAAACGGTGGTTTGAACTGTGGTGAAGCATTCAGATACTGACGAAATTGACAAAAGTGAAGCGTCCCACCTTTGGAAATAAATCAAAGGGTGAACCTGGACTAACAAATTTGAAGATGCTATAGTGATTACCGTGCCTTTTTTTGAAAAAAATGAAGTAGTGGTGAAATTCTGACGTGATAAATAATTAGCCCAGTGATTGAAGAAAGGTGGAGGACGTGAGGAGGGGGGTGGTGGGTCACGTTTCAAAGTGACGCCTGCATTATTAAACAATTCACGGTTAAGTTTACTAACCAGTTACCAATGCAAATGTGTAAAAAATCTCAATTTTGTTTTTAAAAATTGGGGGCACTCTTCAAAAAATGTGTCTTAATATTGACTTTAAGATGCAAAGTGGCGGCGCAACCAACTCACAGACAGCCAATACATCGAAAGGCCATTGCTTCACAATTGGGCTCATTTTTAAAGTGCAACGAGAGATTTCAAAATAACAGGTGTCCTGAAATGGAATGAAAAAAAATGTGAAAATTCTGATTTTGCAAACTGGATTGTTAAAGCTTATTAAAATATCCCATCTGTAAGGATTACAGCTGAGGAACGGGTTCTTGGTACAAAAATTGTGATAGTTCTAATTTTGCATAGGGATGAATTTTGTATTTGCTCCTAGTATTCTATTGAAATTATAAGCATGTACAAAATCACCTTTTTGTTTTCATTTTTAATTATTTCTCTAACCAAATAAAAGGTTTAGGAAATCTATTGAGCCATCTATAATCTATATGAAATCACTACAGATCACAGAAAATAGGGATGACTTGAACTCTCGTTGCACCTTCACACATTTATTATTGACTTACTAAGAAAATTTGCCATTTTTAGACAAAAAAAATGCCTCAGGGAGTTAGAAAGAAATAGAAAATTTCATTAAAGAAATAAAAAGCGATCCCAAATTGAGATCTTTTTACTAATAATTGACAGTCTAATATGGTTTGCAACAGTTTTGACTCTACCATTTGGCCCGTTATGAACGCCAACTAACTTACACAATTTGTATATATATACCATACCAAATAAGATAAATGTTAGTTATCCATGTAATATACATGGTCAGGATGTATATTTTTCTTGCATAACTTCTTTAGTGAGACAGTATGTAACCATCACAAAAATACCAACATCTTTATAAAAAAAAAAGGGGGGGGGGGGGGATTGAACATAGATAGAAAGTCCCAGAAGGGGGGGGTGGTACTGTCATTGACACGGGGATATCATGCATAAGACCAAGAACCCGGAACAAGGGGTGTATTTTTCAATGATTTAACGATACGTAGTAACATGAAAAAGGGCCAGCAACTCATGCAATGTGGAACAACAAGAAAAAGAGTATACTTTCACACTTTGAACCGAACTTCTTGAACGACATCATTGATTAAGGTTTTCGATGTGTTAACCCTCGTATTTTTGTATCGTAGTCAGTATATTATGCAAGTAGTAACTATTCAGTACAGCCTACACAGAAAAACACATTATTTATTATTATTTGGCCATTTTTATATGCAATAACCATATTTATGCTTTGGTCAAATATTGCCCATACTTTTAAGGGTATGATTTTTATTTACACTGCCATATTTTTTTAAACCCAGTGGTCGCGCATATAACTACTTGTCAGTGGGTCTGAAGCCATAAAATATGGACATTGTGAAAAAGTTCTTAAGTTTTATTTTCATGTAGCATTCATTACTGATTTTGAGAAAAACACACATTTCCAGTCAATTAAATCACCTATACTTACTTTGATATATCTTAAAAGCTATTGTTTAACTTCTAAGGCATCTATAAGTTTTAAAATTTACTAACATAGATGAAAGGTATTTCATACCATAGATGCAAAAACCACATTACTAAAATACTTTTTCATATTAATGCACCAACATTTTGTTATTTTTTGACTAAAAGGGCCCAATAACCTTCATGTCCAACTTGACATGATGTGGGAAACCATATACCCTACCTAAACTGAACGGTAATTGCAAGACTTTAATAGCTAAATTTATAGTAGAACATAAAACATGAATTTTTTAATGCTTAGCTAAAGTGAGGTCATATTCAGGTTTTAGAATCATAAATTTGGAGAAAATGCTCATTTTCACCTCCAAATTTCCTATTCTTATGATATATTCTGGCACTTTAGAAGCTTATTTGTGAGCTTCTGGGACAAATATAGCTCTGAAACCTACTTACATAGATGGGGCATTATAGATGTACAAAATACCTATCTCAAATCGTTTTTTTTATACCCAAAATGTATGTTTTTTTTACTAAAATGACCCCAAATCATCTTTTGGCCCATATTGGCAGATCACATCATCACCTATGCCCTGAATGCCAATGGTAGCTCAAGTATTTCCATCTCATTTAGAACATAAACAACAGACGTGTTGCATGCAATCTAAAAGTTTTAATCTATTTTTCGTTATAAACATGAATGTGAGAAAAAGCGTATAGCTTCCACCAATATCGCCTATACTTACTGTATATTTGGAAACTTTTAGAAGCTTATTGTGAGCCTTTGGCCACAATAATAGTTCTGAAACCTTCTTATCTAGATGGGGCATGTTAGATAGTGTCAAAAGTATCATATAATATCAAAAATCACTTTTTAATACCCAAAAATGTATTATTTTTGACTAAAAGACCAAAAAATCACCTTGCTCATATTGGCAGATCCACATCATACCTAATCGAATGCCAATGTAGATCAAATATTTTCAGCTCAATTAGACCATAACCACAGACGATTTGAATGCTAACTAAAAGTTGAAACTATTTTCTTCAAGTGTTAGAAACATGCATTTATGAATTTGAGAAACACGTATCTTTTCACCAATATCAGCCTATACTTACTGTGTATTTTGTACTTAAGAAGCTTATTGTGCGCTTTTGAGACACACTATAGATGTCAAAATACCAATATCTCAAAACTCATTTTTTTGGTTGGCCAAAAAATTATGTTTTTGGCCAAAATGACCCCAAAACCACCTTCTGGGCCCACATTTGGAATTTCAACATCTGGCCTAATCTGAAAGTAGACATACTAAGCTTTCCATTTGCTGTATATGTGGTTTAAAGGGTGTCCCAAAAAAAGTGGTACACTTTTCATTTGCAAATTTCTCAAAAGTGGGTAGACATATCAAATAGTTTGAAGGTATTTAACTACAACATCTTGTTTTGAACTGTCGAAAACGCGTTGAAACAAGCTGAATGACAAAATGGCCACCCATCTCGAGACAAAAAAAGGTCAAACCACTTTGCACACCCGTAATCTATGGCACTACTCTGTTGGTGGTCCTGAATTATATCCAAATTGAATACCCACACATTTAACGATGCAACCCTGTCAGGACTTGTATTATAATAATAACCCAAGGTAAAAGTAAGAACACCGCAAATTATTTCCAGTTTTCTCTTATAAATTTAAAAATAAATGCGCAATATTTCTTCTTTAGATCTGGTCCCAAACCAGCAAACTTTGAAAAAAAAAAAATTTGGGGGGGGGGTTTTACACGCAGAGCAAGAAAACATGTGTATCTTTCAATTTAAAAGCTCCCTCCCCCAATTTCAATCACTTAATTATCTTTCAATAGTCATTTCAAGTTCAGTTTCACGGTTGAGATATTCTCTCATTCATTTTCAAACGGTAAAACATTTCACACAAATTAAACTTGAAGGGTGTTCAGTAGTTTGTTATAAGTGAGTAGACCTCCATTTCACGCAATGGTATTGATTTTCTGTTAACCAAACATGGTTGTCCCATAGACTTACGTGTGTGCAAAGTGGGTTTTGACCATTTTTCGCTATATGGCGGCCATTTTGTTATTTGAGCCTTGTTTTGAACGCCGTTTTCACCAGGTTATAACAAGATATTGTAGCTAATAAATATCTTCAAAACATTGTGATATGTCCACCCACTTTTGAGAGATTTGCAGATATAAAAGTGGGAGAGGTAGGCTGGGGTGTTGGGGAGAGGGACGGGCGGGGTTCATATTGTACACTTTATACATTGTAGTTGCATTTATTGCATGTTAGTGATTGCGACATTTGGCAGGGACATAATTTACGCATCGCGTAAATACGAGTTTGCCTTGTTTAACCTGAAATGCCTTGAAAAAGGGTGGGGATAATGCACAAATTTTGCCCAAAGCTGGAGTAAAAAAGTTCTTGGTACTTCATGACTTGCCAATTTGAAACCTGGTATATGGCGCTGATATAGGGTCAACCTGTATATTTTTATGGGTGAGAGCTGTTTGTGAGGGACGCACAGCATTTAAACTTTGAAGCACTCCTAGTCCGTGCATTCTTAATACTGTGTCCTCTACGGTCAATCCTATGTGAATTGTGCAAAATATAAGAGAGTCACTGGTATAAAGGTAAAAGTAACATACGTTAAAATGTGAAATACCACCTGTATAAAGCAGATGCGCTATTGATTCCTGCACTGCCTATGGTTTTTGCACTGTCCACACAAGAGATATGGGCCTTATCATTACTTTCATACATTACCGAAACTAATAAGACTAATATAATAGTCAATACCCAATCATAGATGGTCCAACATAGTTCATAATAAGCTTTAATACTTGAAGCATGTTGGATAAAATATTTGAAAATGAAAACCTTGGCTTATACAAAAGCAAACAATTTTCTAAATTTAATGTCCCCTAAATTAAATTTCTTTAGTCTAAAGAATTCAGCAAATTACTCTGTCAGTATACATTTAGGAAGTGTAGAAGGACCATACAGTATAAGCATACCTTGTATAGTGCTCAGTAGGCCTACAAATTATTTTAATATGGCTCCACGAGGATACAGTGAAGATGTGCAGAATATTTTAATTCCTCCTAAACACTGCTTTTACAGTGAAGTGATGTGAATTATTTATAAATCAGTTGTATTAAAACTATACAAAGTCCAATTCAGAAAAGCACAGTAAACAAAATTGAGTTTTGTACTTGGTCTTTATCCATTCGAGTCTCTTTCTATTGTTAGGCAGCGAAGCGACTTCTTGGATAGGTTAAAATGCTTCTTCCCTATTTCAACGCTTCACCTATGGATATGACCCAAAACTTTTCCCAGCTCCTATATCAGCGCTCAGTGCAAATCGATTATAATTGCAGTTTTCTGATAGTATGTGAGAGTAGTTTTCATTTCTTGCTATTTGAAGTGGTGTTATTTTCTTTTGTAATGTAGGGTATGTTGGCATGTGTCAGGGTTCCTGCTTAGTAGGATTTTGGCATCATTTGACAGACAGAATTTTCACTGGACCTAATAATTCAGAAAGAGTAACAAAATGAGGTCCACTTGGATGCCATAATTCTAAGCCTCTGAAATGCAAAATATATGCTTCCAAACCTCAAAAGCAAAATTTATATTTCTGCTAAATGCAGCATTCAAATTAGTGCTTATTGTGGGAAAACCAAATTCACATATTGCAATGGCTATTACTATTACATTAGTATTGTCCGACAGAAAACCAACTTGCTAACATTAAAATACAGAAATGTGATACCTCGAAAGTTTCACCAAAGGCACAGTAGAAATCAGGAAATCTTATGCCCCATGTATTTGGAAACTGCAAGCCCTGATTAATAGTACTGCAAACATTTGGTAGGCTGGTCTCGGACCACAAAATATTCCACTGGACCAGATAATTCTAACATTTGGAAATTATGGGGTCCAGTGGACTTCAAGTTAAAAACCTAAGTGGGAACCCTGGCATGTATTAGGGCCCATACCTATTTACCTGGTCGCAGCTAAGCTGGGGGAAGCCCTCAGCTCAGCAAGCCTTCCCAGCCAACGCTTTTAGCAGCCTTTGTTATATTGCACATGACAAATATATTTATTACAATACAATAATATGCTAATGTACTATCATGGAACACTAAATGTTTCATTATTTTTATGTTATCCACTCAAAAATTCTTCTACTTATGAACACAGAACTGTCATATTAGATGACAAAATGGAGGAAAGCTGGGAAAAAGATGTCAAATGTAAAGGCCAGCCGTGCAAAGCCAAGGCTGCTGAGACCATGTTCAAAAAGTATGGGCCCTTAATGACTATTAGAGATTACCCAAATATGTCAGTATTTTTGAAATTGGGCCGATTATTACCTTATCGGTATCTGACCGTATCGGCAAATTCTCATTTTTTACCGTTTTTATATACCGATTAATTCATATTTAAAGAGGTCCAAACGGAATAAATTTGTTCCAAACTGATGGCAAAACGGTTGAAATAATCGAAACTGGAACAATCAATTTATTATTTTATGTACACAAGACTGTGGTATGTTGTCCTAACTACTATTTTCCATTTTAGTGGTTACCTAAATTAATCCTCTACTTTTGGCAGCGTCTGGCTGTCGAAATGGCGATGATAATGCAAAAAAAATACCAAAAAAAGGAATTGATGAACCGATTTTGAAAATTTTAAAATCTGTAATACGTATAAAAGATATTAGGGAGGCGGTTTTAGACACTAAGACTATTATTGTATTTTGAAGTGATTTATTTTTGTTATTGCTGCAAGCAAATTGGCACATAGGGATTGTTGGTGGTATGCGAGTCGAACGGTCTCTGAGTGTGCGTCTGTGTGAGGCAAAAAATCAATCAACCTCAACTTCTTCTTCTTATGGTCCAAACACTGTGGTTCTAAAATATGATCAATCCAGAGTTGGGTACAAAACATCTGGCTGACTTCATGAATTTCGCACAGGTCCTTGTTTGTGCATTGTTGCTCCAGCAATGCATGGGCAGACCAAGAGGTTTCCTTATTGTCTGTGCTGTTCCACAAACCTATCACAGGTAGTGTCCTGATCTGCTTTCCGTGTTAGCCCCACTTCTGCAAGGAAACATTAGATCGACCAATTCTGATTCTCAATCTGTTGAGGCATCGTCATTCAGCCCATGAGGAGTAGCTCAATCAGAAGAACCCGGGCCCAAACTAATGATTTAACTCTGATGACCCCATGTGGCCTTTGACGTATTCACAAAAATGATGGGCAGCGGACACGTTGGGTCCAGGGAAAGCGTATTTTTTAACAAAAGAGAAACTAAAATAGGAACAAGAAGTGGCCCAATTTGCCATTTGATATGGCAGCATCCATATTTGATCTGGCAATCTCTTGTGACTGACGCATAACCCCCGCAGACGCGGCGCAAAGTGGCTTTTGGAAGACGGTATGAACTAAACGGGGGATCCGTTTGCTCATTACAGTCCACGGTAGGGTATTTAGCCGGCTCTGACTTTGTTTCAGTTTGTTATGGACCCATCTTTTTGCACATTATGCGGGGACAATTGAAATTAATTATTACAGAACCAAATTACAGATTGTTGAATCTTAAAAAGATTTTGATTATGGGAATAACAGCCAATTTTTGGAAAAACAATAAAGATTGATGAACGTCTAACGCATTGATTGGTTATTATTTTTTTTTTTATTTTTTTTTTTCCGCGAAAATCACTAAAACTGGTTTATTCACACATAAAGGACAGATAACATAGTCATCCTACACTTACAAGTTACCAAAAATAACTAACAATATGCAAGATTACACAGTCAACAAAAAAAGAAAAAAAATAGATTGACAGTACACACACACCTCACACATAACCACAATAAAAATATAACTGGGAAGCATTTAAATGTTAAGTGTTCCATTCTGCTCCACGATCCATGCTTTCATGGATAAGTGCATATACTCTCTCAACGAGCCGATCAAGTTGAAGCTTGCTAATGAGGTGAAAAATGTTGCAAAATGTTTTCGCACGACAACTATACAAAAAATATTTGCATGTAAAATGACGAAGTGTTGAAATTATGAACTCGGGGGCGATGTACCAAAAAAAGGACCTCATTCTTCCCGATATGAGTTTTATTATCCATTACGATCACATTGAACTTGGTCCAAAAAGTTTGGAAATATCGCAGTCCCAAAACAGGTGATCAAGGGTTTTCTGGAACCAGATTACAGAATGTACAAAACTATTATTATAATTTTAATATCAAACCGACAGTATTCACTGGAAGATAAAGATGCAGAAATTGAAACTGGAAATATCTAAGCTTTGTACTAAATGTGGACTAATAGAATAATATAAAGTCTTTCCAGTTGATGCAGCATCATGTCAAATAGACTGGCCATTTCTCTTCAGCAATTGGCAACTTCATGATTTTCCTAGTACAAATGCCCTGATTCGTAACACCTTCTTGATTTTACAGATATATTCACTAACTCAGTCTTCCGGTTACTTATATGTGCATGAACCTCATATTTCATATTTCTAATAATTTTTCTTACAGGAGATGTATGGCATATATCACAGCACAAAACATGATAAGTTACCGGTGTCATGGAATCTTACTGATAAATTCATTAGAAGTAAGAAACCTGCCATCACACATA
>JAMKCH010069471.1:0-20148 GCA_023653785.1 Ophioderma brevispina
AAATTGTTTTGTTAAATTAAGTAAACCTCTGTAAATAAAAATGTTTTCTTGCCACATTATTTTGCAAATTGCAATCTTCCACCTTTTACAATGGCATACACATCAAAACATCTCCATTAATCTGATATTATATTCATTTCTATTTCTTAATACATGTTTTACCAAGAAAAGTGCAACTTCCAACTAGAAAACCATGTGATATACTTAATGTCTCTTTCATGTTGTCCTTCAACTTCTTTAAAATCATACCGCGACCCGGCACAGTTTTTTTTCAAATACTTGTTACCCAATAACTCTAAACCCAGTGGTCATAGATGATACAAACTATACATTTTTGGAATCCTTATGACTAGACGGATAATATGGCATACATTTCAACATGATTAGAGTAATTTAAAAGTTTGACCCCTGTGTAAACTAAAATTGGCCCCTATTGAAAATGTGACACCACAATTTGACACCACTAACTAACTACCTTGCATTGACGTAGAGGGTCCATACTAACTACCAAAGGTGTCAAACCTGAGATGTAGTCGGACATGAACGATGATGTTTGACCCATGTCCTTGCTCCCACTCTATAATCCATGTGTGCCCAATCTTATGTGTAAATTCGGTCGCGTCTGTAAGAAATTCGCAATTTCGTATTTTATGTCCGTAAACAGACAGAAATTACAGCACAGTAGCCTATGGGACCGTGGGAAACAAGCAATTGCTCATAACACAAAACCGCAAGATCGGGATCAGCTCAAATTTTGGGAATAAGCTTTTCTCAAGGATATCTAGTGATCAATGAATAAAACAGAAGGTGCTGAAATCACGAAATGCACCTTTAAAACAAAAGGTGATTTGTATGTGCTTATATTTCAATAGAAAAACAGGCTGAATTTCGTATTTGCTCCTATACAAAATTAGAAATTTCACAATTTTTGTACAAAAAAAAAAAGAAACAGTTCTCAGCTTAATCCTTTCAGATGGGGATATTCTTGATAGAGAGGCTTACACATAATGATCACTGCTCACCTCGGGATCTACGCCAACGAGGGGCGAAGCCGAGGGGGCGCGCAGTTATAATTGAAAAACTTTAGTTTAAATGTACTCACTATTTTGTATCCCTAAAATCTAATTAGGTTTGAACTTGTATGTCATTTTATTCTACCAACACAGTAGGCAATTAGGTCTCCTGGTCGGTGAAAAATGTCTCCAAGTACAAACGGTATGACACTAGAAATTTCTGTCGAGTGAGCTAGTAGTATCGTTAGAAGTATGTGCTCGATGGCATACGTGGTTCGCATGTGGTAAGAGACTAAGATAATTGTTTCGCCCTGCAGAGGCGGGCGATTTAGGAACGAGGAGTAGAATTGGTGGATTTGACAGAAAAAGAGGTAAAAAATCTCACGTACGGTATTAAAAATTTGTTTATACGATTATCATCATTAAATGCTTGACGTTGCAATATCCCAGCAGGGGCGATTTTTGTAAGTAAAATTTTGTAGTAGTATATTTAATATGAATCTTTACTTAGGTGTGTTTATAATTTTGAGTATGACTTTGAGTAATTATGTTTGGACACCTGGGCACCCCTGAAAAAACAGTGCTTGCACTGAGGGGTTTCCCAGGCAAAAGCAGAACTTAATAAATAAATAATAAATAACTAATGAATAATTGCTCCTATGGGTCTTCCTTTAAAGCAATATTAAGAATTTTTTGAAGAAGAGCACCCCCAATTTTGCACAAAATTTGGATTGTTACACGGTTGCATTGGCTAAACTGGCTAGTAAACTTACCTGTGCTTGTTAAGCTCTACAATGTCAATGTTCGCAAACGAAAGGACGGAAAGGAATTTGTTGTAACTATAATAATTAATATTGGAATCCGATAATAATCACGGCTGCTGGAAAGGCCTTACAATATGAATGAAATAGCCGGGAAATGCGCGTGTATGTTTGTAGGTATATCCGCTCATCTATTGTGTTTTATGGTTTCAGGCAAGTCAAGTTAGAGGTGATTTTTTTGAGGTTGGCAATATTTCATCATGGGCGGCCATTACAATTAGCATTTCCCGTTCTGCCGTTAAGTACAATCCAGAGTTTCGGAACTAGAGATTGGCCTAGATGCCATGTGTTTGGTTTCGGGCCAGATGAAGGGGGCATTTGTACATTTATTGATGTTGTGGCGCCCCGGGCCGCATGGGGGGGGGCAGCCATGATGGGTTATAGACATGTGCCAATCCTCATGCAGGATATCTCTCAATAATGAAAATTCCAAAAAACTGTTTTGCATGTTGCCATAATGTGTGCGTTATGCTCCTGTGCTTGACGAATGATTGTTTGTTGATGAAGGAATTCTGGTGGTGAGAGGTGCATTACCATACGGGGAATGCATGTTCCTCTCAACTACTGATTTGCGGATGTTTTTCATCTACATCATCATGATATATTGGCTTAGTGTATCGCCAGCTTTTTCCCACCATGTGGTACGGTATTCACAATACGTTTTTGTCTTTTACGAGTGTATTCATTTGATACGGTCCGTCCGATCCAGCCTATAAACATATTTTTTCGCGAAAAAAATCTAATAGTACTTTGACTACATTAGTGCATAAAATTATTAATTTATCGGAAGTGAAAGAGGAAGCAAAACAAAAACATACGCCCCGTAAGGGGGCAGGAACGACCCTGGCTCGCCCCAATGTCCGAGGCGAGAAGACTATCCACTACACAGACAGGATCTTGGCTTGTGATGTTGTTTGAAAATAACAGTGTGTGCCCCAAAAAAAACCGCAACACTTGGTGCAGGCGCCAAAGTTTGAACACAAGATGTGTTTGTGACGACTAGTCTTGTTGTAGGGCTAGATGGAACTGTTAGCTACTATCCTGAAAAGTTCATGAAGTAGAGTCAATATTTTTAAAGATATGACCCCAGAAATCAATAACCTGCAGGACCATTTAACCAATTGAGGCGCTATTAATACAAATACGGGCCACTGTACGTTTTGCCGCCAGAACCACCAATCTGAATCTCAAGTCCCAACCCACCATGTTTCCCCTTTTTAAAAATCGGTGCTTTGCTGCCACAATATTAAGATTATGAATGTTCCATTGGTAATAACAGCCTAAAAATGCATTTAAAACACACCGAAAAGATGGAATTAGGATGTATGATCAACAAACTTTGTATTGTCCAAATAAGACTGCATGGATTAGAAGCAAATCATAATCATTGTTACGGCACACAAGAGTTATATGAACCCAAATAATGAAAGAATGAATATACTGAGATTGTTATGGTTTTGTGTTGACAACATAGGTTTACGTTAATAAAGTTGAGAGTGTACATTTTAGTAATAAGCAAGTGCAGGCCAAAGCATTATCATTTTATCAGTTTATGTAATGTGGAATTTGTCTATGACTTAGTCTCATAGTTTTATATCTTCTGAATAAATATTATTCACCAAGAAATTAAGTTTTTAATAATATTTTATTATCTCAGTTAATAAATAAATTATGTAAATGCAGTCATTTGTCCAGTGAAGTGGTTCTGCAAGAAATTTGGCAAGTAAATGGTGATTGCAATCAATATTGATTTGCCATTCTTTTCTTTCATGCCAGCTTGTGGGTTACCAGCTCCTCATTTGTAAAAGGGTTCTGCAGGGTGTTACTTGTGCTTGTTGGGTCATATCTTAAAAACTATTGACTCTACCTTTACGAACGTTTCAGGGATATTACCTACGTCCCAGCTTACCTTACAACAAAGATAAGTAGTCACGTGCATGTGTTCATAAATTTATGGGTGCCTGCCAACCAAGTGTTGCGAGTTTTTGGGACACATGGTTCTATGGTTAAACATTACTAATTAAAAAACAAACAATTCAAAAATTTAAAACTTTGGCGTAGAGAAAATGATTCGATTGTAAAATCTAAACACCATTACTCCAAATCGGTTCAAAATTTGGATCAAGTGAAGAGAAAAGATTGTTTGGTGACGTTTCCTGAGCATCCGAATGCTTCCTAAGACGGCTTAATCATAGTGACATTTGTCTTCCACAATGATTGCATATAACATAGATCTTGTTCCCCCCCCCTCCCGATGCTCATCATTCCCGCTGATGATTATCATGACGTACGGGGGGGATTTAACTAAATCATAAAATTCACTTTTTGCTCAGAAGTATGCTGTTTCGTATGTTTTTCAGACGTGTTTCAACCCGTTTTTGAAACCATTCTAAGGAGTTCATGCGATACCAGGTCTAAAATGTTGGCTAATATCTGGGGGCGTTTCGGTCGTTACCTGGTATTTCACTAGGAAATTATTGAGAGGAGTTCCGCCAAAGCCCTAGTCGTGAGTACGCCCCCTAGGTGGGTCGGGGGAACATCCCTGCGTGTGAGGCATTCCAATTCTAATACAAATATCGCCTCCTTTTATGATAAATATGCATTTTTGAGCATTCTCGGTCGCAGGTGTCCATTTTCGCAATACAACATCGCTGTTGCAAATAAATATTCAAAATTGGAAAATTGGGGGCAATCTTCAAAAAAATGTGCTAATATTGATTTAAAGGATGGACTCAGAGATTTCCCTAGGAGGACGCCCCTCAATTTTCAAACAAATTGTGTTTATTGTTTTTAAAATACATAATGCTTGCCATATACTAATCACTGTGTGAAATAGTTATTCTAAAAATCGAAGTCCTTAATTGGTCCCCCCGCCAACTTTTCCGCCAACTTTTGTTGGCAAAGGGCGACTATTAGGAAAGGAGCCGTCCGTGTGTGTGTGTGTGTGGTCCCAGCGATATCTTCGGACTTAAGCAAGTGTGGAAGTTATCTTTCAACAGAGATGTATCTCAAGTAGGCGGGGGGTGGGATACACAAAAGTGGGTCATGTGCCATGGGTCTCAAAGGTCAAAGGTGGTCAAAAAAATAGGGTCAAATAAGGGCCAAAATAGGGCTAAATTGCTATAATAAACGTTGTCAACCCGATATCTTTTGATGGGAGAAGTTGGGTGTCCATCTTCGCACATAGATGTCACTCAAGTAGGCTGCGGATGAGTTTGGAGGGTAGAGTCATGTGGCATTGGGCAAAGGTCAAAATGGGGTAAAATAGACAAAAATGGAGTTAAAATTGCTATAAACCTTATCTGTTGTGGTAGGATGATGAACTTGGTGGGTGTTAGGTCAAATCAGGGCCAAAAATTTGAAGGTCAGTTCAAGGTCATGCGCAGGTCATCCAAGGTCAAATCATTAACCAGTGGTAGGAGGATGATTGGTGGGTGTGGTAACATACAGTGGCAACAATTTTTGATGGTCATTTCAAGGTGCATCCAAAGGTCAAAATCACTTAACATGTGGTAGGAGGATGAAATTGGTGGGTGTGGTCATACATTCAGTACCAAAAATTTGAAGGTCATTTCAAGTGGTCATGCGGTGGTAGGTAAGGGTCAAATCGCTACTACACCATGTGGTGAGGGTTGGAAATGGTGGGTTGTGGGTGTGGTCCACATTCAATGCCACAAACTTTTGAAGGTCAGTCAAGTCATGAGGGGCATCCAGGTTTAAATCACTAAATATTGGTAGGAGGATGCACTTGTGGGCGGGGTTAACATTCAGTGCACAATGATGGTCATTTTCCAAAAGGTACAGTGCAGGGTGCATTTAGGTCAAATCACTAATAATGTGGTAGGATGAAACTGGTGGATGTGGTCAACATCGTTGAAACTTTGGAAGGCCATTTCCAAGGTCATCGGGGTCATCCAAGATCAAATCACAAAACATGTGGTAGGAGGATGAAACTGGTGGGTAAACATTCGTGCCAAAAATTTGGTGGTCCTTTCAAGGTCATCAGGTTAATTCCGCACATGGTTGTATGGTCATGAAACCTGGGAATGGGTCAACATTCATGCCAAAATTTGTGAAGGTCATTGAAGGTTCATGTGGTGGTTAATTCAAGGTCAAAATCACTACTAATCCTGTGGTATCGGATTGAAACTTGGTGAGTCTTGTCTTGTGGTCAACAGTCAGTGCCAAAAACTTTGAAGGTCATGTCATTGGAAGAGCCTCAGTGGTTTAAGAACCACTTATTTCCATCAATATTCCATGAGATCTTAAAATGTTGCCTTTTTGTTCTTAAGCTACTGCATGGCGGGGGACCTTGTGGTTCGAGAGAAACCGCTGTTAATATACGAAAATGCACAACTTGTGGCATTGAAACGAAATATGGGCATTCTCAAAAAAAGTGATGAAGCCAGTTAGAAGTTATTTCATTCTTTGATCCCCACAATTGTTTGCATTTTGCTAAAATAGTAACGTGTTAATGTTCTTTTAGTACCTTGCGAGATCTACAAGACATATATAGTTTTCTTATTACTTTAACTATCATGATCTCGGTTCATTTTACTTCCGAAACACTTAAAAACAGGCCAAAATGGTGTTTCCGTTAGCGCTGCTGAACGTATTTACAATGCTACATTTACCCATAATAAATATTATTCAGACACAGTGGTTTTTATTTCTTCAAATGCATTCAAGGATTATTTTGAGGATGGTATCAATCTTACAGAGAACATTTCTTGGTTAGCTACAAGAAGCCAATATATGGATTCCGCGAAATCATTGTATAATTACGTTATCAGTGTATACCTCATTTAATTTAAAAAGTAACTGCAAGGCTATACCGCTTTTTGACATAGCTCAAAGGCAAAAAAATATGTTATACATGGTAATATTTAACAGCAAAAAAGACGTGGTTTGGCAAATTTGGCCTCGATATAAAAAATTATATTCCAAAAATTTTTAAATGCGTCGTTGTAAGCTGATTTACGTTATAGGCAAATCTAAATTAAGTGAGAGTCTAGACTACAAAAGATATACTGGGCTATAGACACACCTCCTGACCTGATTAGTCGGAATAATAGGATTACATGCACCCGCCCAAGTATTATTAATTAGACACTCACGAAAAGCATCGAAAAGTTAATTTACGCTTATCGTATATTACGTTATCCAAAAAAACGAAGACGAAAAATACAGGGAATCCTCTATTAACGTCGCGGGTAATTTTTACGCTTCTGCCAATGCTCATCGAAGTATTTGTTGAGGAATGGTGCACCAAATAACGTAAGTTAGTCACTTTCTGAACCGTTTTACCCAAATAGTTTGCGTAATATATACACACGAGGGTAACATTGGTGTGGTGGGTTTGTGCACTTTGTGGTATAATAGGGAAGTATAATGTCTGAAGTACTGCCACAGCCGTATGCCATGCAGCCCGTGGGGCACGGGGGCTATGTTTACACATTGAATTAGGTGTGCTTATAGGGGATTTAGTTGCACATTAGTGGCTCGTGGTGATAAACGTAATATACGCAAAGCTTTAGGGCCTATTTAAATATATTTTCGTTTACAATGTCCTTTCTTCCAAGTTTTAAAAGGTTATGGTTATTATAGAATTTGTGTGAATGACAGAAAACAGAGAAGTTTTAAGTCTGGACTTTCCAGACTAATAGTAGGCCAAGGGAAAAGAATATAGCCTATAGACATCAGTGTCGGCTGTTTAAAATTCCACTGTTGCAAACTTAAAGATAGTTCGAATCTGAACCTATATCCCAGCAGTAAAAAATTAATTTAATTTTATTTTTTAGCGGTATCGTAAAAATGAAACAGAATGGATGGAGACTCAACCCCGGACTCAACGAGCTAACGGTCCAGAAATATTTATTTACCAAGAGCTGTGAATTTACCAAACCGAGGCGCAGAAAAGAAAAGAAGGGAATATGGCGTGTGATCTCCCAAAGGAAGCCACAAGCAGAAAAAGGAAAAGAAAAATGGCAGCCGCTGCTTAGCTGGGAATAATGCGATTTCAAATGACAATAAAGTGATAACAAATATGACACGGATTGGTATAAGGGCAACATTGGAGACACTATACAGAACATACTGCGGTGTGATAGCAGTAGCTTTTGAAAAGGCGTAATGTAGAGATATAGGCATACGATTGTGGTATTATACAAGAACAAAATAACTAATTAGAAAAAAATGGAAGCTACATTTTTGTCAGTGTTAGTAAAAAAAACCCCCATACGTATTCACTGTCGTTATTAAGCATGTTGAAAGTGGATTTACAAAATAGTTTATTTCCTGCGTGAGTTATGATGTATATTACGTTATCCTACCAACAAAGTGAAAAACGAAGGATTTGAAATAGATTCATCGTCCTTCATGCAAGTGATCTAATTGAATTTACAAGAGGGTTAAATAGCTTATAAAGGCAAAAAATTAAGCCCTAAGAATATCAGGGTACTATCCGTATTGAAAAAAAAGATCTTGTCGTGTTTTGAAAACCTTCATAATATCGATAAAAAATACAAAATAGAGTAGAGAAGGACTGCCGTTAAAGTTACAAATTTGTATATACCAGTTTATTTGCTTCACTACAGCATTTAATGAGATGTCTCCGCACCAATAAGTGAGAATTCATGAATTGAATTCAAGTGTTGAAAAACACTTCTTTTAAAATCAAAAATTTATCCGAGATGCTAGCGGATAAGTAATAGACAACCCTAAAAAAAGAAAAACACAAATGAATTTGAAGGTTCAAATGTAAAAAATGATGGGAACCGTGGTGTTAATACTTTGTTTGTTCCATGATGTATGATATGTTAGCTAATAAAAAATGGATGATAAATACATTTTGCATTTAAGATTTGTTGTAGCGAATTTGTTTTTTCCGATTTTTGCCATTGAAGTGGCTCAACTTTGTGAGAATAGCCCATATCACGATTCACCTCAAAACTTGGAATTGAGCATTTGCTACCTTTAGTAGATTTTTTGACTATTTAAGTAAATGCACAAAAAGGGTAGATTTCAATCAATTTAGTCAGCCGTTAAGGCAGGAAGACACGGGATCACTTCTGCCATTGTTGTTGTTGATGTCTGTTGATGATGTGCAAAAAGGAAAAGGGTTAAAATTTGCCGTAATATCGCATACTTGATGGATTAACCCAAATTAGTATAGATGCAAATTGGATCCCCTGTTCATGAGGTTCAAGGTCACATTCCAATGTTCCCCCCCCCAAGGTCATTGTCGAAGTTCAAGTTTTGTAAGATGTAAGATGAAAATGTAAAACTGACCTCAAGTTGACGTTCAATTGGAACCAAAACTTGAGTCATAGGGGAAACTTCGGTATCAACGGATGCAATGCTCTGGATGTCCCGGTTAATTCTTTAGAATGTGCACAAACAACACGTATTTTACACTGTATTACCAATTAATACAAATGCACGAGCAGTGGTGAACGCTGGTTTTTGCACTTAACGAAGGTTCAGTTCCTACAATTAAACTATTACACGTGCAGTACTACGTGTTAAATACGTCCATAGGTCATAGCAATACCAGGAAATTGATTGGGGGGGGGGGGGTTGCGGGACTTAAAAAAGTGGATTTTTTGGTTAAAATGGGACCTAATCCCCTTAAAATGGTCCTTGTTGGACTATTTAACAAATTTCCCCCCAAAAAGTCGATTTCCTGTCAATATTTCTCTAAATTATGGACCTTTTTATCAAAAAAATCAAAAAGTTGGACCTTTTGCCCCTTTTGTGATTTGGGGGGGGGGGTTTGCGACGCATCCCTTGCACCCCCCTGGGAAGTGGCCTGGGTAACTACGAACCTGCTTTTGCCCAGCTATTTTGGAAGCAATTTTGGAAGTATGTTAAAAAAACATTGTGCTTGTTCTTTGGATTGGTTAACATTTGAAAAAACAACTTAAAAGCGAGGGTGGCCTGGTGAAATCAACGAGAAAATGCATATTTCCGTGCTGTAAGTTTTAGGTATATAGGTATAATGGGCTTGGGTGGTAAACATCTAAGTCAGTGAGCTCACTGATTCAAGATGGCCATCCGACCTCTAGCCTTTTATTACTCTATCTCTATGGGATCCTTCATTTGTTGATGCGGTCAAAGGTCACATGCCAAGGTTAAAGGTCATATGAGCCCTATCATTACAAACCGCGACGGCAGGCGGCACATGAGGTCCAAGGACCGATGTATTTTTTTTTAGGATTTAATTTCTTGATTTAATTACCAGTACAGGGCCATTCTTCGGTCACGTTTGTGACCCAAAAACGGGAAATTTTCATTTTCAACCCAATGCTGTTTTGCCAATGTAACCAACCTGTTATTACTTTTTGTATAATTAAAAACCTTTAGACCAAACCTAACCAAAAATAATGTTTCCACTTTTGCCAGATTGATTATTTTGTCATGAGGGGCAAATAAAGTTCGGTCACGTTTGTGACCTCAGACAAAAAGGGGTTTTTAGAATTCAAACTTCAACTGTAAAATTCTGTGAATATTTAAGTACTCACATTCTCATATTTATTTCAGGAAGACATTGGTATGTTGTCATTACAACAATATTGGTAATTAAAAGTAACAAGCAAACTTTACTTGGTAATTAACAAATTTATATTACTAAGTACGGTCACGTGTGTGACATTGGTGGTTACGTGTGTGACATCTTGTGTATTTCCATATTCTCAACTATTTCAAACACTTTCATTACAATGGCATCAGTAATAACTTGCAAAGAGCAATATGCTGCTCCTAGTATGCAGATTTCCTGTGTTGAAATAGTGCAAGTCTGCTAAATTTGGCAACTTCACCCCAAACTTTCAAAAGACACATGGAAATCAAGTTTACACCAGTCTTTATTAAAGTTAATTGTTGTTTTCTTGTTTACACTGATCATATTCATATTTTAACTGATAATAAAAGTTAACACTGCTACCTTCTTCAATATGACCAGAAATTTATGTCCTTCAAGTACTAAAATGATGAGTGTGGGTCACGTGTGTGACAGTAATTAGCACATCAATAACTTTTGAAAGAGGAAAGATCTAAACCATTTATTTTGTATAACGGAAGGTACATATAAACTGGCTTTTGACATGAATTATGAACATTACTGAGACAGTGGTTTTCTAGTAATAAAAACTTCTTTGTAATTTTGGTCACGTGTGTGACATACCAAAGTCAATTAAAATTCTCTGTTAATTACTTGTCTATTTCCTATAAATTTGTATTTTTTCCAACATAATTTTGAAAATTGAAGTCCATGCAATACTTTAGGCAGTATTTCAAACAAAATTGAAAAGCTATTTAAAGGTGCGTGTTCCGATCGTCTTTGGGACCCCCCTGATTTACCCGGAAGTAGTATCGATTTTGATATCAGATGAAAGGCCGTATTTTTCTCATTGTCGTCCTGAAATTTGAGCCCTCGAATCCATTTCATTCCCAAGATATAAACAAAAAACCGCCGTTTTAGTGGTTAACCACTTTTAATAGCACAGTATTGAATAGGGCTTTGCAACATGCATTATTGCGTCTACCATCAAAACCGCAAGTTTGTTTCCCACGGTACTTGATGGGGTGTATGTGCAAGTGCCAGGCTCTCATATCAAGTAGAGAACACAATACACATAAATCGGAACAACCACCTTTAATATAAAACTAAAGAAGCAAAATGGTGTAATAATCTCACTTTTTTATCGCAAAATATTAAAGACGTTCATTTATGCAAATGAAGGTGTTTGAGTTTAAAATATTGTTTAAAAATATCATGCAGGAAACTTGGAAGGATGATTAACGTGATAATGTAAAGAAATTTGCAATACCATTAACTTCATTTTTTATCAAAAAGGTTTACTTTTTTGAAGAATGGCCCTACATTGCTATGCACTGCCATGTTGGTGAATGCCATTGATGTAAAAATGTACTTCCAAATAATTAAATAATTTTGATTTCATGTGTTTAAACCTACTGTTCTCTAAATATGAAGACAGAGCCGAGACTGTGGGACAGTCTAATAAATACTATACGGTACAAAATCATTTTTGTCTCGCCTGAACTTTGTTCGGCAGAGACTAAGTAATCACTTTTCTGTCTCTGTCTGTCTGTGTTCACTGCTTCTGTACAATTTATCTGGAGTTCAGTAAGGGTTACTCTGCTGTAACTTGGTGGAAAGAAGCGGGTTGATGAGTTCTGGAACTGATTAGATTGGGGCATATGCTAATTAACTAATTTTCATAATTTAAGAAAATTTTCCCGCAAGGCTTGTGTACAAGTTATTTGGAGTTCCGTAAGGTGTATAATGATGTAACTTGGTGGAAGGAAGTGGGTTGAAGAGTTAGATTTGGGGGAATATTTCATGTGTCAAATACAATAGCAAATGAGCTAATTAATATGCAAACACGCATAATTGCCTATATTTTTGAAAACGGTACGTGGATATGGGCAAAATTCCTTCACTGGCATGAAAGGCTATCATGGTGCGCTACTCTTTTTGCAATTTTGAAATATTAAGTAAGTAAGTACTAATCCAAGTTTTAAAATCCGGTTCTGTCCGTAAATGGGGGTGGCCGATTCACCTCACACTGCAGCAACCGCCCTTACTCCTTCCACTTCCCCCGATTCATGCATCCTCCATCCTCATCCCAACCCTCCTACTCTCCTCCTCCATTGCTTCTCTTTCTTCCATGTCTTCTTTGGATTCCCCTCCTCCTCGAACCTACCACCTCGAACTCAAAGGGCCCTTCTTAATTAGGCATGCTCGTCATCCTTCCTCAACACATGCCCATACCAACTATACTACCGCCTTCGCCAACACAGGTTTCCTCGCCTCTTCCCACCCAACTTTCTGCATCAATCCTCAGTCTTCATCCTAATCCATCAACTTCACCCCACACATCGTCTTATCATTGCTCTCTCGGTCCTCCCCCTCATAATCCCCATCTCTCATTTTCGCTCAAGACCCACATCTGCGCCCATATCAGCATCACTGATCTCAACACAACTCTTATCCCTATCCTTCATCTTCAAACGGTATTCTTTTCCCTTGCAAACAACTCCCCACAATTCCTTAAACTTTCACCACCCATACCTAGCCCACCTCACATCCCCACTAACCTTGTTCCCAAGGTGTGCACTCCTTCACAGACTCCATCACCTCATCACACAATCTTTCCTCCGTTCCCCCATCCCTCCAGCTCCTTCTTGCATCTTCAGCCAACATCTCTTGCCATCTTGGGGTCACTCTCTTCATCTTGGTGCATCTCCCATGGATCCATTTCCACATTTCTCACCCCACACTGAGTTTGCTTTTTCCCTCTTCCCACACACCCACATGGTCGACCTTACTCACTAACCACCTCCCTCTCTCCACCCCGATCACCAGCACTTTTGTCTCCCAAGGTTTACAAACACTTAAGACCCTTACTCTCAAGCTGCCTTTCCATTTCAAAACTTCACCCTCATATCCATCCGTTGTCTCGCACATTAAAACCAAGCCACCAGCATACAACATCCCACTCAGCAACCTTCTTTTGCACTCTCCGTCCACTACATCAATCACAATTGCAAAAATCAATGGAAAAGTACAGACCTGAGGTCGCACCTCCTCACCTCAAAACTCCTCCGACAAATCAGACCCCACTCTACTCTTGTCTTTGCTCCTTCATACACTCATCACTGCTCTAACCACTACTTCCTGTTATCGTCTTATCTCTCTCTTCCTCATCACCCACTCCATCACTTTCATTGGTAGCCTCATCCCAATGGCCTTCTCCAGTCTACAAAACATACAGATTTTTTTCCCTTTAGCTCCGTATTCCTCTATGCAATCTCCTCAAAATAAACACTGCATCTACCAACCCGTTCCCTGGCATAAACCCAAATTGCATCACCTCATCCACTTCCACTATCTCCGAATCCTATTCTCTAGAACCCCTCTCCCAATTTTCATTGCATGCTCCTAACACCTTCACACCCCTATATGCACCACAACTCATTGCATCCCTTTCCTTTAAAAATTGGAACTACGACACCACTGCCCACTCCTCGGCATCCCTCCTCCATCTAACACTCTCTGACACAACTAATCACACCAATCCCTATCTCTCCACTTACAATAATCATCCTCCGCCCTCACCTCCGAGGGTCCAACCACCTTTCCTTTTTTTCATTTCTCTTATTGCCTTCTTCCCGACTGACACTCTCAACTGGCCCTATCCACCACCTCAGCCTCTACCTTCTGATCCACTCATTCTCCTCATTCATGATTCTTCTCCATATGCTCCTTTCCAGTCCCTCTACTCTCATCTCTCTCACGAAATTTCATCTTTCTATCACTTCCTTTCATACTTCTTCCCCTTTTGACATCTCTTCCATCCATTTTCATTGCCTTTACTATCTTTATACAACTTTTTGGATTCATCTCTCAACTCACTCAGCCCATTCTGTGCCTCCTCCTTCATAGCCTTCGCAACCAACTTCTTTGCCACTTCTTTAGCCATCTTATACCTCGCTTTATTCTCTTCCGTCCGATTTGTTCTCATACCTTAATGCATCCTTCCTTCTCACTATCGCCTCCTTCATTCTGCATTCCACCACCCCGTATGTGTGATAAATATACTGCTTAGATTATGCAAATAAGCTAATTAACGTATGCATAATTGCTGTATCCCTAAAACATACATCAATATTCAAATTCTTTTAAAGGCTCTCTGTCATATATTCTTTTGTGTAAACATATTGGGTCAAAGTGCCTGTGGGCCACTTAAAGGGGCATTTTTTGAACGGCAATTGATCTAATTAAATAATGCGACTTGCTGTATCGCTGAAACGGACATTGGATATACAAATTTCCTGTCTACACTGGAAGGCTACTATGCCATACATCTTTGTGTGAATTATAATTGCAGGTCAAATGCATGTGGGGCCAATTAAAGGGGCATCTTTGATTTCAATTGTCATCTAATGCCGAATGCTTTGTTCATTTCATCCTAGGCAGCAATGTTTTTTATTTGGCAGTCATAATTAAAAAGAAAAAAATAGGCCTTGTGTGGTTTAGCCTTGTTCAAGGCAGTCTTAATCTGAATTATATCGCCAACGAACTACCGTAAAGCAAAAGTATTTTTACCAAATGCATTGTCATAATGTATTTAAGGGCCATTCTTCAAAAAAGTAAACCTTTGTGATAAAAAATGGAGTTAATGGTATTGCAAATTTCTTTACATTTTTCACGTTAATCATCTTTCCAAGTTTCCTGCATGATATTTTCAAACAATATGTTCAACTCAAACACCCACATTTGCATAAATTAACATCTTTAATATAAAAAAAGTAGCATTGCTCTTTGCAAGTTATTACTGATGGCATTGTAATGAACTTGAAGTGTTTGAAATAGTTGAGACTATGGAAATACACAAGATTTTATTAAAACTTCATTTTTGGTGCACATTAACAATGGTCATCAATTTTGTGTTATAAGTCAATGGAGATGTCACACACGTAACCACCAATGTCACACACGTGACTGTACTTAGTGATATAAATTTGTTAATTACCAAGTAAAGTTTGCTTGTTACTTTTAATTACCAACACTGTTGTAATGACAACAATGTCTTTCTGAAATAAATATAAGAATGTGAGTACTTAAATATTCACAGAATTTTACAGTTGAAGTTTGAATTCTAAAAACCCCTTTTTGTCTGAGGTCACAAACATGACCAAACTTTATTTGCCCTTCATGACAAAATAATCAATCTGGCAAAAGTGGAAACATTTATTTTTGGTTAGTTTTGGTCTAAAGGTTTTTCATTATACAAAAAGTAATAACAGATTGGTTATATTTGCAAAACAGCATTGGGTTGAAAATCAAATTTCCCTATTTTTTTTTTTAATTTTGTATTTTTTTTAGGTCACAAACGTAACCGAAAATTGGCCCTTAAACAGTTGAATTTATAGCCATAGCTATTTTATTATCCGGATTCTAACACAGGTGTCTGTGGTTTAGCTCACCAGCTCAGTCAAACATCCTTGTTTCAGATTGTACTTGGCCGTTTTGTTTATGTATTTCAAGATTTTATTTTCTTGATTGCGAAAATTTCGTCTTCTTCTTTCGCGGGGGATTGCTTTTCATATATGGGCCGTTTATTAGTTTTATTTGAAAATTTATTTGTGGTCAATCAAAACACTCTTCCTTACTGACCTGTACGGTCCTACATTTGTTGTCTCAATGAGCATGAGCTATTGTGTGTCATTTGTACCGGGTAGTTCGTAAGTGGGTATTAACCACAAGATTGGTATTAAATACAGAATCGGCTCCGCCTCACTGGGATCAATTCACATATGTGCGACTGAGTAAAAACAATTAGGCTTCTGTTTGCTTTGAAACATAGTCTGATGATAGCCCTAGCCCATGATACTCCAGTTAAACAGAAATTGTACTGGAAATTGTATTATAAGTGTTATCTCTACAAACTGTATATGGCAATTGTATTACTTTGATAGTGTATCTAGTCTTCTGTTATTCTGGCTAACTTCGGGTAGGCTTCTACTGAGATCATAATTTACCCTGCATGGTCGGCTGCTGCCCTATCAGCTTCGATCATCAGTGGCAATTCACCTCGAACCCTTGGCTATCTGGTGACCATGTGGGTGGTACAGTATCACGTGCACTTAATTCCGTCTCAGGCTGCTGAATTAAACTGGGAGCAGGCAAAGTGGGTGCAGGAAATGTCCAACCCACCATGCACTTGGCATCAATGCAAATGTTTGCAAATTTTCAATGTATAAAGGGAAAATAAGAGCATCCTTGAACAAGACTGTGTGGTTGGGTGGTGTACTAAACAAGACTATCCTTGCGAAAACAGGGACTTAAGGGGTGTTATTTGACCCCCTGTGTTGGTGTCAATGAAAAGTGGGAAATAAAGATAAGTGAAGATGGGAGTGGGATGTTGGAAGGGGGAAGGTGGGGGGGGGATGTTGGTGAGGTGGACAGGTGCCAATGGGTGTTTTGGGGGGAGGGGGGACATGTGGGTTTTGGACGGGATATATTGGGTTGTGGGAATGGGGGACTTGTGGGTTGTTTGTAGGAGGATAGTGGTGTTGGAGAGGTGGAAATGGGTTGTTGGGAGGGGGGCAGGTGGGGGTGTGGGGAGGTGGCCAGGTGGGGATGGTGGGGAGGTGGCTGTTGGGTGTTGGGGAGGGCGGACATGTGGGGTTTTGGGAGGGGATGTGGGTGGGTGTATTTGGTGGAGGGGGAAGGTGGATTGTTGGGGAGGGGTGGGTTGGGTGTTGGGGAGGTGAATTTGATCAATTTGACAAGTGGTGGTGGAAAAAGGTGGTGGTCCATGGTGGTGGAAAAAGTCAAATTTTGCCCATTTTTAGAATTTAAAAATGATCACAAATGAATTTTGAAATCGTTTGCAGGTCCGGCAGTGGTGGGAAAAAAAACTTTTTCCAATTTTTAACATTACGAAAAATTGATCACAAATTGATTTTTACACATGACAGGATCCGCGGTGGGTAGAAAAAGACAAATTGCCCAATTTTTACAATTCAGAAAAATTGAATTTTGATCATTTTGACAGGTCTGCGGTGGTGGAAATGAGAATTTGACCATTTTTTCAATTCAGAAAAATTGATACAAATGAAATTGTCAGGTCTGTGGTCTATTTCATAAATTTGATTCTCGTCAAACACTTAGAACAAGCATTATGTAATGCAAAAAAACACCAATTTGTGAGGAAATGAGGGCGCCATCCACAGGAAATCACTGTGTCGTCTGCTTGAACATTTGTTGAAAAATAGTGCGCCAGAATTGTTCAATACCCGTTAAAGCCGTCAGTTTTCTCTCAGCCTTGTAGTCATTGCTCCAAAACCTCGGCAGTATGTTTTGCAAATGCAGTATTTTCAATCATCCAGAGGCCATGGCCGTTTTGTACCCCTTTTAAATATATTAATATTTAATAACCGTAT
Source organism: Ophioderma brevispina (assembly GCA_023653785.1). Taxonomy (NCBI): domain Eukaryota; kingdom Metazoa; phylum Echinodermata; class Ophiuroidea; order Amphilepidida; family Ophiodermatidae; genus Ophioderma; species Ophioderma brevispina. The sequence goes on from JAMKCH010069471.1 coordinate 17,810, forward strand.
TTGTTCCTAATAAACGCCCCGGGCGGTCCTTTTTTCAAAGGAGGCGTATGGAAAGTCAAAAAAATCCCCAAAAATCACCTTACAACACATGCTTATTTTCGCTGATTTACAATAATACAAACCACGAGCCGCAGGCCGGGCGCTGGTTTTCCTGCACTTACCGAGGTCAAAGTTCCATACAATTAAACTATTACAACTGTGTCACAACAGCGATCATTATGCTACGGATTACGACAGTCCCCCCGGCCATTAAACAATGTGATTTAGGAGGTAAGGCTTTAACATCATTTTCTAAAATTGTTTTATCCAAAAATCGTAGGGGGGGCATTTTAATTAGAGCAGGGGCCATTTATCAGGAACCACACAGTATTTTCAATGTGCAACATGTGCGGCAGCCATAAGGCGCTCAGCACACATAGAAACCATAATACCAGACACAGATTTTTGTGCAAGAAGCTTGAATAAGGATGCAAGGAGGAAACCGGAGTACCCGGAGATAAAACCTGTCTGGAACGGTATGGATCGAGAAATCAAATTCACATAAAGCCCTATTTTGGGTGGGACTTCAGCCAAACACCAAACTGGGGCTGAGAATTTTTTTTTATGAAAGAGGGTTTTTTGGAACTTTTTTTTTTTTAAAATGGACTTGGGAACTTAACTGGCAAAACTCCCCCCCCCCAATTGAAATGTTCTTTCCTCCTGCTTTTCTCAGAGAATGAAATTTACATCTAACCAACTTTTGGAGTTTGTTCTCTTGGACCCATCGATGGATGTTTTTTACTTTTGCTGAGGTTATGGTCAGAAGTGTAATCTGGGGTGTAACCTCTGTTATGTTTGGCCACAAGAACTTAGAATAGCCTTATAAATAACAGCAATAGTTTTTTTTTTCTGTTTTGTTTTAGCGTGCATTTGGATTACATACATACAATGCCACAACACCACTAGAACCAGAGGTGCTTCGCAATCCATGATGCCCCTAACACTTAGCTTTGGGGTAATCCTAGTAGCTCATACAAAGAAGGTCTGACATCGGTAATCTGCATGTTTGTGATCAGGGAATTTTACAGACTAACTGTTTGGTTAGGTATAAACTGTAGGTCTCTAATATTAAGATTCAGACTTCGATATCAGCCAGACTTGGTATATAATAATTGTAAAGTTTTTTCTTAATGGATTCTCGGATTGGGGTTTCTTTTCAGAACTTGAGTCAGGTAAGCGAGCTGGCATATTTTTCAGATGGATCCTCATCTCCCATCCCCTCTCCATAGATAAACCTTGCTTTAGGTAGGCGACCTGAAAAGACTCAAGATATTTCAGGTCAAAGTTCATCCCTTGGCTTTTAGGGCTCAAATGAAGTTGTTGCCAATCTGGTTACCTAACATGGGTCAAACCATTTCAACTACATATCTAACCTGGTTCTACTTTATTTAAATTATTAAATAAGTTTATTTTGACCAATTTACCCAAGTTTATGCTCCCAACAGGGAGATTTGAAAGTTTTACATGCTATATTTTAGGAAGTTTGCATTCTATATTATGTATGTTTTTTTTTTTTTGCATATAAAATGATTGTCTTGTGTGCATTCATTTTGTTCTATTATTTATTTTTATAGGTCTCAAAGCCAAAACAATTATTGATGCAGCTAGAACAGAATTGGCATTGATGGTGGGTGGTACCAGTGAAGACATTATTTTCACTTCAGGAGGCACAGAGGTAAGATCAAACTTTAAGGTGATGTAATGGCCAAACCTCATCCTTCCACTTTACCACATGAGATTTTGCAAGAAGAATGATATTTTGTTCATTACTCTACGGCCCGGGAAATGCTTCTTTTTGTCTCACCTGAACTTTGTTCGGCAGAGACTTAGTTATCACTTTTCTGTCTGTCTGTCTGTCTGTCTGTCTGTGAGTCTGTCATTCTGTCTGTCTGTCTGTCTGTCATGCTGTCTGTCTTCCCGCAGTCCGTGTTCAAGTGCTTGTGTATGATTTATCTGGAGTTCCGTAAGGGCTACGATGATGTAAGTTGGTGGAAAGAAGCGGGTCCACGAGTTCTCGACCTGAATAGATTTTGGGCATAAAATATGCTAATTAAGTATCTAATTTGCATAATTAACGAAAATTTTCCCACAAGGCTTGTGTACAAGTTTTCTGGAGTTTTCAAGTTTTCTATGATGATGTAACTTGGTGGAAGTGAGTGGGCTGGAGAGTTCTCGAACTGATTAGATTTCAGGCGTATTTCGGGCAAATTAAGTATACAAATGAGCTAATTAATATGCAAAAATTAGCGTAATTGCTATAATTTTGAAACGGTACATCGGATACGGAAAATTCCTTCACT
>JAMKCH010069472.1:0-45565 GCA_023653785.1 Ophioderma brevispina
GCAGGGCAGTGTTATTCTTAATTCTGACTCTACAAAGGTAAATCTATTGTTTATGGTCACCGATGACTGGTATGAGGTGAAGGAAGCGATATTGTTTTGGGTCCTTCTTTCCGGATCAGTTTGTGACCTCAACCGTTAATTGCTACTTTCAGCCCAATTCTGGTTTGTCAACGTAACCATCTGTTATTACTTTTACATTATCATACCTTGAGTCCAAACCTAACCAAAAATACTGTTTCCACTTTCACTTGATTGATTATTTTTGTTCATGGAGGGCGAAACAAAGTTAAGCCACGTGGGTGACCATCAGAAGGTCACCCACGTGACCAAACGTCATTTTTTAAGGAAGGGTTTAATTTTAGTATATTTTATATTTTTTCTAGGTTTCATTGCTGTCCCGTTATCTTGTTGTTTAGCTATTTTATTTTTTTGTTTGTGTGTGGATATGACATACATTTTGGTATAATATAATTTGGAACACATTTTAAACATTAGCAATACCATTTGTGATGCAATGTCAGCTTCCTTTAAATATATTATATTATTGTTTAAGATTTGCGTCGAGTCCCCCTGGTTTTCTATTTGTTGACTCCAATGATTAAAGAGATAACCAGCGATAATGCGAGATAATCAAAAATGTGCAATGCATTTTTTAACTGGTAAATCCAATAGATAACTATGTATATTTCCCATGTATTACTTAATGTATGAACAAAAACACCAAAATAGTGAAACAATAAGTATTTGAGGAACTTTGTCATACCGTCTCTCTCAAATAGACATACGTCTGTGACGACTCACAATCACACGAACAGCTGATTGTGTTTCCACCAATACATAATACACAAAGTATCAATAAATATTTTTTGTTTTGAGGTAATTTCAGGTCATGGTGCACAATCTTACACTTATAAATCTGGGATACTAATATTCTCACGGAAAGGCCTTTTTTTGATCTCAAATCGAAATTTTGGAATACGCACGTATAGAATTATCGAATCAGATAAAAAAGTACTCTTCCTATCTTAATACACGGATTTCAAGCCAACCACTTGCAGGGTTTTAATTTCGTAACATCTATGCCAGTAACAAAAATACCAAAATACGAATTTTTGATGATTTTTTTCGATGTTTTCGGATTGGCAAATCTCTGCTGTTTCATTTTACGCCCTTTTTGATTAAAGTTCGGTGGTCTATCATAATCCATCAAGAGGAAATACATACAAAATATAAATGCACTTGTTACATTACAATATATACAGAGGTGTCAACAGACATCAGAAGGCTGGAAACTCGATAACACAGGACATCTGTTAACTTCTTGTTAATTGTTTAACAGAGATAATTCTTTAGGCTATACATCACTCACTAGAAGGCCATAAGAAATATTGATTTACCAGCGTAGAGGATAGTAAAGCACGGACTCCGGTGTTGGGAAATTGATTGTAGTAAACCAGCTTATGTCCAATTTCAACGAGGAATTCATTGAAATTATGAGATGAATCAGATTTTGCAATATCTTCATGGAGGTTGATATCATTTGTGGCACGCCAAGATTTCTGAAGATTATGTCTATGAGTCTCAACAGTTCAGCTTAATATGCTTATGTACAATGCGAAATCATACTGTGTATTTTTAACAAATATATAGTGGAGGGGCCTATGTTCTCCAGAGAGTGATTTTATGAAGTTCATGTTAATTGTTGGCAACCAATATATACCAGTATTCCACTGGGTCTGACTATTCAGAAAAACGATGTTGCCATTTTTTCTGTTGACCTTTAGTGACCTTGACACGAGGTCAAAGGTCAAAGCGGTCATACATCGTCCAAAGTATATCGACCATGGTACCAAAATGTGGCAAATTTCACAAGGAACATTGTTTATGATATTTATTTTGTTATTTGAGCTTTTGTGTTCTTGTTATATGCAAATAAGCTAATTAGAGACAATAATATGCATACATTTGCCATTATTCAGACCCCCAGTCCTGTCCAAAGCAAGAGTTAGGCCTCATGTTTTTGCACAATGTATATAGTGAACCCTACACAACCCCATTATTGCTATTGTTTTAGGAAAATGTGCAAGAGAAAATGGTTGATGTAGTCTATATACCAAATCCATGGAATGAATTGTTGTTATAACCGTGAAACAACCGTGATTTGCACTACAGAGACAAAAAAATTAGTATACTAGTTACCTTTTCAGTCTCAGTCACATGTGTGATGTTTTAATTACTCTTTCCATCCAGAGCCCAGGGGAGGGGGATATCATGCGCGACAACAGAAACATGTAAAAGGGGTATTTTTTCAAGATTGTGCATGATACATGCATACGTAATGTGAAAAGGGTAGCAAAAACACTGAAATCTGAAAAAGGGTGTACTTTTCACACTTGAACCGGGACTTGAACTTACATTAGGGTATAATTTGTTTTACGAGCTCGTATCGTATTCGGCTCATTTTATGTAAATGAGCTGTTCAGTATAGCCTACAAAGAAACAAATTTCTACTTGCTTAGGGGTCAAATATTGCCAATACTTATTAAGGGAAGGATTTTACACTTACCATACTTGTTTATGGGTGCTTTTTAGACCGATCAAATTACTTTTACTTGTTTACGGTACTTTTTGAAACTCCTTGTTTAGAGGGTGGGTGTGGGACTTTGAAAATGTGGACTTTTTGGTAAAAAAGCAGACTAACCCCTTAAAATGGTCCTTTTTGAACATCTCATCACTAAAAAGTGGACTTTCTTGTCAAATTGCTCTACTCTTTGGACCATTTATGGACAAAATCACGCCAAAATCAACAAAAAGTGGACCTTTTGCCCGGCCTTTTGTGGGATTTGTGTGTGTGTTTGTGTGGGGTGTGACGGCGACCTGATGCTGATCTCAGGATATTCTCCATCTCCATACTGCCAGTGTCCACGTTCATGAACAAAACTCAAAAGCTTAGTGTATGATTTTGAATTAGGTTCTGTAACAAGTAGATCATCATTTTGGGACTATTGGCATACTGCACAGAGTTTAAAGAGACATGAGGAGATTTCCAGAAAAAAGCGCCCCCAATTTTTTTCGAACCCGTATTTTTTGCATATATGGAATGCTTTGCAATGTATTAGATCACACCTGAAGTGAATAAGCCGAATACGCCGTCTTTATGTAATAATATGATGATTTAGAAAGTCAAAACACGGTGTTCTATGGGGACAATTACGATAGTCAGACAAGTTCAAAACAAGGTTTGCTGTTTTCTTTTGTACGTGTTTGTCCAATAAACCTTCGGAACGTTCTTGGTAGGTGGTCTACAATCGATTCTGTACAATTTGAGAGAAATTCGTATCCTAAAAAAAATCTCCTCCTGTCACTTTAAATTAGTTCACCGTCTTGGTCTTTTGGCATCAAAAAGACTTTCTGGTCTTTAAAATGACACCTTCCAGCTAAAATGCAAACTGCACACTTCTGGACACAAAATGTAAAAATTTCAGTAATATAGATGTGCTATATATACTTCGAGGGCATATGCAATACAACATACATCTATGAATGAACCCATCAATCTTCACATTTTCTCCAAGAGGTCTGTGGCAGAATTTCCCAGGATAATGTAATGATAATGTGGTGATGAACCATTATAACACATGATAATTGTGGAATCGGGACCTACACCTCAGGGGACTTATACCTCAGCAAGTGGATGTTTGTCCTCCTGTATGGCATGCCAAGTGGTTATAATTATTATCTTGACTTGTTTATTGCATACACTCTATACACTAAGACCAGGGAAATAATGAAATCAGGTTATGTCAAAGAAAAAAGCTAAATTGAGATAACAGTGTTGTTTATAACACTTAAAGATTATGTGAATGTATTAGTTAAACAAAAATATAACATCTATTAATGTTAGCTAAGTGACGTCAGCAACAATGTTTCCATGTTCTGGCACATTTTTATGGAGAAAATCGCAATTTCGTCTGGAACATTTTTACTGTGTAACACAATTCAGTTAACATGGGCATTATAGCAGCTCTGATTGGGTTGGGTAGGGATTGACTCTAACTGATCTGCTTTAGACTATAGACTACTCAGGGGCTATGGGTGGAAGGATAAAGCATACAAATGAAGAGAATCGCAATTTGTCTTGCACATTTTTACCAACTATGTAACACACTTTTGTTTACATACAAATGGGCATTAATTCTAACACAAATGACCACACATGGGTCGACTTGCAACCGACCTCAGTTTCATGTTTAGCCTTCTGGGTATATTCAATGACCATTTTTTCAGTCAATATTTAAAAAATTAAAAAAAGAAAACATTTTTCCAAAATTGTCTAAATTGGTTTGCAAATTAGTAAAATTTTCTCAATCGGAAGCCAATTTGCTAAAGGTTGTGGAAAAAATCAGTCAAATGTCCCTCAAATTGAAGTAAAAATTGTCAAATTTGCTAAAATGTCAAAAGTTTGAGGAAAAAAATGTGGTTTATATTTGGCCCAAAATTTGCATCTTGATATAGATATGGGTCACTTTTTTGGCCCAAATGGGATAGCTATGGGTCCTACTTCCAGATTTCCTGTGGACTGAGACTAAGATAACTATACATTTTGTCTCTGAAGTGCGAATCGTGGTTATTTCATAGTAATAAAACGACGATTCGTTCAGGGAATTTGGGTAAGACTACATCGATTCATGATCTCCTGCACATTTTTACAAAACAAACTTGGTTTACGTAACCCAACCATGGGTATTAATAGCAAGAAATAATGGGGGTGGGTAGGGTTCATTCTACATTCAAGCAGAAGGTTTACAGATGTAATTGCTCAGGGCCTAACTCTTGCTTTGGACAGTACTGTGGTCTTGCAAAAAGGCAATTTTATGCGTATTATTATCTCTAATTAGTTATTTGCATATAGCAAGAAAACGAAAGGTCAATAACAAAATAAATATCAATCCAATGTTTCCTGTGCAATTTACACATTATGGTACCAAGGTCGATATACTTGGACGATGTATGGAACCATTTTGACCTTTGACCCTGTGTCAAGCTCAATAAACTGTAAACGGAGAAAATGGCAACATCGTTTTTCTGGAATATCAGACCCAGAAGTATACGTTTATAGTGTTGCCAACAATTAACAAGAACTTCACATAATTTTACATAGGCCCCTACACTAATAAGTAATAAATGGTTACTTAATTTTATTTGGTTGCAGGCACATAATGGTTAATTTGAATTAGGGTTTTTTATGGGGGGGGTAAGGGGTGAATTTAGTTATTTCCGATTGCTTGGACCCTTTCTGCCTTATTTCTTTTTTTGTGTAATAAAGATTTTTAATTTCTTTTATCATTTTTGAATGTAGAAACCTGGAGTCATCGATAGGGAATTAAGCTCGGTATTTCTTTCTTAATAGATTTGCATCATCATATAAATCGCTAAAATGATATTTATTAAAATTATTATATACATACATTGGATTGATCCGAATGAAAGTTAGGATACCAATCCAATTAACAAAATAAGTCTATTAAAGATATATAAGAGAAATAAATACTGTCATCAGTAAATTACCAGTTGTAGTTGTTTATGATTTAATCATAATAAATAAATAAAAAATAAATAATAAACAGCAATTACTATTTGTAACTATATCAATCAAATTTGGAGAATGTTGACCATTTTTGATGGCCTGTTTTACCGTTGGAAAAATGCATATTGAATAGGGCCAATTTTTAGAAATACTAGTTTCTTTTAGAAAGTACAAGCATAGTCACCCAGAGATGATTCGTGCATCATCTGACCATTTATTTAGAATGAAATAAAGTTCGGTGTTTAAATGTTCAATTGTATCATAACTACCTGTAGTATACAAATAACATTAATATATTTATGGAATTTGCTCTTTCAATTGCAATAAAATAAGATCAATTTTAGTGGCCAATTTTAATTTCCTTCGATTCTAATTTGGAAATTGATCTGGCCAATTCAAGTTAGCCTTTTTTAATAATGAAAAGGAACACAGGGGGCAGGGGAAACATAAGAATTAAAGTGAGGTGCTTTAGAAGTATGTTCAGTTATGGTAATGTTATCGAGAAAAGAGTGGTTATAGATGGTATAAACGTGTTTAATTCATCAAAAATTCTTTCAAACATGGAAAGCTTGTACATCTGCAAAAACAATGACCAAGGTATCTTGTTACATCCATGGGTTACCCATAGTATCACATAAATCCATGTTTTATTGATATGAAAACATTGGGAGATCCGCAGTTAAAGTCATACAGGAGGATTCGAAAAAGAGACACCAGCCCGTAAGCACATATTATACTATGGTTAGATTCCCTGCGTCTGGACTAGCTCTCATTTATGGGAAGGTATAGAAAGAGCACAGAGAGGCAATACAAGTCCACGGCCAGTTTTGTTGTACGGTTGCGTACAAATCAATTATTACAATATTCTTGTAGCTCTTTGTTTCCTATTCGAATAATCGAAATAATTCCGATAAAGTGAGGGGAATTTGTTATAAAGCACCATGCTTTATGATTTTGATACCGTGGATAGCTATGGTCTCCTCTTATCTTTGATTCCAAAATAGGTACCAAAATTACTGAGTCACAATGACGTCATAAAGTTCGCGAAATCCATTCTGCGCCAAAATGTAGGATAACGGATTTTCATGTGGTTTTAGCTCGAAAGTGATGACAATGGACTAGTTTTACGTAAACAGAGTTTTTCAGCCATATTGTACCGAATATTTTTTAAATGTCCAATATTCCCTTCGACTCTGACGGCAGCCAACCCGTGGAAGGTGCTGTTTTCCAATTTTTTGCTAAAGAAACGGAAAAGGTCCACTATGTGGACCCCCCGTAGACAGGTTAATCGGAGTTCCACCTAATTCAAAAGCTCAACGGGCAATATTACGCTGCCATCAGGGATCGTCACAATCATTTCACTATGGTGGCAAGCGCACATCACCATCCCATCAGCCTTAGATTGCAACGTTTCACAATAACAGCGCTCCCACAAGGGGGACAAGATTACTCAAGACTTCAACGGTCTAATGACCATGAGTGCTGCGCTTTCCACTGAAAAACGACAACGATTTCTACAATAGAGAGACATAGCATGCAGGGTGTAATAGTCTTTATTTGTGCTGGTATGCAGACCCGTACGCTGGGGGAGGGAGTCGCACCTCAGACTGAATATTTTAAGGCATATTTGTATTGTGATGATGTGTTTATAAAAAGTAATCTCGACCGTGGAGGTTTATACAGGGTGGAGTAAAAAAAACTGACCCAGATGGTGTCCGCTATTTTGAATTTTTAAGGAAGATATATCTAACAATGTGGTATCACCTGAAAGCTTAGTTCAGTGTTTTAATATACTACAAAGATCATTCCCATCGGTTAGGGATAGACAGAGTACAGTCGTTTGAATAAGTAGTCTGTTTTGCGCCTCTGTCCATGATTCATTTAAAATGAACGGCGTTCAGCGAGGCAAATCAGTGTCCAGCAGAAAGGAAAAAATCCGGGCTATTATAGTATTGACTGCAGAATTAAATTTGACACTATTTAACCCACAAAATTCAGTCACAATTTACCGTCAATATACCAAATTTCTGCAATTTTATATAAATTAAAAATCATTTGAAAAATAAATTAACTTGATACATGGTATCAGTTCTGAGGAATTGAGAATGAATAAACATATGAAGGAACATACATCGTGACACCTTTTGAGGTTAAAGTATTGTCTATATTTGTAGACCAAAATATGCACATCTTGAAAAAAAGTGTTTCAAATAAAACTTATCATCAATACTAGCTTTACACTTTCAGGGGCGGACTGGCATGGGGGCGATTCGGCATTGCGCCGGGCCGCCATCGCCCAGGGCCACTTTGGGACGTAGACAAAAAAAGAAAAAGAAAAGGAAGGAAAAAAGTACAAAAAAGGGAAAGGAAAAATCGACTTGGAGTAAAAAACAACAAAACTTTACACTTTTAAAATTGAATCTCGTATTCTAGGACCAATTTTTAAAAAAGCAAAAAATAACATGCTTTTAGAATAAAGTTCCTGAATTTCCCGCTTCAGTTAATGGCTTGTGATACTTCATGACCACACAGTGGGACAATTAACAAGATAAGGTGCAGATGCAACTGCGCCAATTCAATATGAATAGGAAAAACATAAAAGGATTGTTGTCCAAGATTTGTCATAAGAACACAGAGTATAACGTCTTGCAGGATATTTTGCATTCAACCGGTCAGGGGTCGGTTAGAGCAGCCGCCAGTGGGTCTTCCTTCGTTTCGCAACACTGTGGCCCCAAGGGTCGACCTCGGTCGGGCCTTGCGATTCATATGCGTTTGGTTCCAGTCCATAATGGCCTCGCAGGTTTCCCGGTATTCCGGTTTCCTGCTGCTTCTAAACTGGGCTTTTTCTGACGGAATATGAAAGGTGAATTGAAATAAAGTAGATGTTCGCTCGTTCGGTCGTGCGTGCAAGTCCAAAATCACAGTGGAAGATTCCGTCTTAAACAGTGACAGTCCCATCATCCAGGTTGATCAGCCTTGGAATTCCTTCCTGGGGACACGTAGACCTCACAGTCATCCATTATGTGGCCAAAGGTTGGGCCTCTACACAAATCGAAGGTTGGTGAAAGTTCTAATCCGATCCCGTGAAGGACGCCCCCCTGTACAACCAACGACAGTTCAGAGTTAAGGTTGACCCATGCCTTCCCACCAAGGCCACAGCCCCTGGGCTTGCCGATGGGCTGTCCACAAACCGCCTTAGTTCAAAGTAGAGGACGACCATTGCTCACACCACCCGCCATCGACCCAGGATGATCGACGGACACCGGGACTGCAGCGTCTGGATTGGGCAGCAAAGTGATTCCGCGGAACTCTCCGATCCTAAAAAGGTGTCGGCGGAGGGACCAGGCCACCAGGCCCATCACACCCCCTGGCGAGCTTGATTCTCCGAAGGTCCCTCCCAAGATCCGCAGGAGCCACGCCAGACAGAATTGGAAGACTCTACAGGCGTCGCCAAAAGGCAACACCAACAAGTCTCACCGCATCATTCCGAACGACATGAATTACAGGGGGAATGGCACACCGCGACTCAACTGGTGCAGCGCATCCAGCAGTGGAGCATGCCAAGGCAACAGCCGACGCATGCAAGGCGTCAAAAAGATGCACCCCACCCAGCCCCGCGCGCCCCCGAGGAGGCCGACACGGAGACTGCGCCCGGCAGCGACCGCCCCTGGTGTGCCGACAGAAGCAAGCAGCGGCCCACCGTGACGCCAAAGGCAACCTCGGCGCCGGACCCCCCCCCAATGTGACAGTATTTCTCCATTAGAGTGAGTTAGTTTCTCTTTGGCGCTCGATTGCAAGGTGGCAAAAAGAGCTGGACCGGTTCTTGGGTGTGATGAGCTTCAGTGCCATCGTGGAAAAAAGAACTGGCTTACAGCGATTAGGTCCTCTGCAAAAAAATGCATCCACAGGGACTCAAAAGAGTCGCAGCCATTCCAAGTGCCGTGTCGTCTGCGTAGGGGATTACTGCGAACAATCTCCCCCTGGCATATCGAGAATAGTGCGAAGAGACTGGGGCCATGACAGAACCTTGTGGGGACACCGTTTCCGAAGTTCGCTTTCACTGCGTTGCCCATTGATGTCTCCAGGACGAAGATCTGTCTGGATGAGGCCGCATATGAACTGACAAGCTTGACATCAGGGCAGCTTTTGAGTAGCTTGAGGTAGATTCTTCGATGCCAGACTGTATCGTACGCAGCAGTTAGGTCTATGAAGACTGCTCCCAACTTCTGCTTCTTCTGGAAGGCTGTCTCTATGTCATTAACTAGTCTTGCTATTGATCAGTTGTTGATTACCTCTTCGAAATCCAGCTTGGGTGCGGGGTAATTTGCCTCGACCGAATCATTGATCTTGCCGAGTATCAGTCGCTCAAGCAGCTTATAGATTTGAGATAGTAGCGAGATGGGTTCTGCAACCCTCGGGCTCATTGCTGTTTTGGGCTTCTAGGATTGCAAGACCTTTGAAGTTCTTCAATCTGAGGGATATAGTTAGTTCCCATGCAAGTAGAAAGGAAGTGGAGCCATCACACAGCTTCGGGTGCCATATTCTTCAAGGATTCTGTATGGATGTTGTCATGCCAGGAGCTTTCCATTCTTGAGAAACTTTATTGCTTCGGTGATCTCAATGTAGGTGAAGGTTGGGACATGGGGCTTGACGGTGGAGAGGTTAGTAGAAGCTGTTTAATCTATGCATTAACAGCACGAGAGTGGGCCCTCGCCTGTGGAGTGCCGGCCGCCACTTCCATTGTTGACAAGTACTGAAGCGATGAGTTGCAGAGACAGGACACGGCTTAGCTGGAAAGCTACGCCCGGTGAGCTTTTAGATGGTTTCAGGCCTTGCGGCCTGAGTGGGCAAAAGTTGACACACGGAATCTCCCCCTCCCATCCGGTGCGTCCCCCCTTGGCCAAGCAGATCCAGTAGCTGGTGGCCCTTTGCTATTCTTCAGTATCGCAGTGGTATTCCATACACTTGTACAACTCGTCGCTCCTTGTCCCAACAGGGGGTGTAGGCATTCCTTCTGCTCTGGAATGGACTATTTAGTGCCGGGAGCACGGAGCAAGTCAGAATATGCAGCGTTGATGTTGGATGAAGCCGGGTCTGCAGCATGGGATAGCAGTTCGCTGGTGGCTGCTTGAACTTGGACCAGTTGGCTTTCCCGAAAATGCCATCTCTTTCTGCAGAGGCGGAGATCGTGAACCCGATGTCATCGGTGGACCCAGGATAGGGGGCAATGACCTGACTAGGAAATCTAGGAGGGACCGTTCTGGAGCAGCGGGATCGAATGTCGCTGGTGACTGTTGACAGGCGGACAGGTCCATGTCCCATGACTGCTTGAATGAAGTGGGTGGATCCTTACTATCAACAAACAGCAGTTGGAGGTCTTGGGCTTCAAATCCATTTCAAGAGCCGCTGGCCATCTCTTGTCCATTTTTGGAGTATCCCCATGCCCTGTATTCTACAGTTGAAACCTCCGCAGACGAAGGAGCTCCGCTGAACTACTGTAAGGGAATTGAGTCGCCGCCTCAGCCGGTGGTGGCTTATAGATGTTGGTGAAGTGGGTTCCCATACTTCTAAACAGATTATCCACTGGATCGCGGCGAATTCACATTGAACATCAGGGTTGAATCGCACTTGTATTGCATTGCTTCACAAAGAAGCGATCCCATGCTTTTTGTGCGGAATGAAGCAATAAGGTCAAAACCTTCGGTTTGCAAGCTTCTCTTCAGATTTGCAGTGAGTTTCTTGGAGTAGGATGATATTCACTCCGGTCTCCTACACATCCTCTACCTTGCTCCCCTGGAGAGCTGTAAGATGAGGTCACGCTTAGCAGTGTGATCCCTCAACGTCAGCTGCAGGATACAGACGTTGGTGCTTGCCATACTGAAAGTTCCGCTGTGAGTAGCTCAGCCGCCTAGAATTGAGGGTGGGGCTTCAAGATTTCACTGTGGTGTTTTAAACCAATGGTTGCGACTTCAGTTGTTGAATTAGTTGCCACACCCTGTGCTGTGACATAACAGGCCGCCGCGAAAAGGCTTCAACACGACCCCTAAAGTATCTGTGTTTGACACTAGTATGACACAATAGTGTTGATGGTGTCGTTAAATACCAAGACACCCTCCTCCTCCTCAACATGCTTCAGCTCACAATGCCTGAGTAAAGGCATACGTACGTAAACGAGTTACATCGTGCCCAAGTGTTGGAACTGTGAATTGCGAAACTTTCGCAAGCTATTTCCTTATGCAAGATGCCAGAGTCCGGCCTACTGTGTATGGGAACGTTTGCAAATACGAAGCCACGGGAACAAAGTTCAACTTCATTATCCAATCTATCACAATGGCTCTCCAACAGCCTTGTAAACTGAAAAACCCATAATTAAGCTTCGACGTAGTTATCTGGGATTGCCTGAAAGTAAGTTTTATTATCAATTTTTAAATAAAGATACTTGTTAAACTCAATCAAACCAGTAATAAGACCTTGACCTTTGCTTAATAAACATTTGACCGTTGGCCTATTTTTTGCTGTCTAGCTCCATAACGATGCATTTTACAGACATGTCACCATAGACTGTTTTACTCTCACTCCTGTTACCACACGGACAAGTTGAGCTATACTAATCGTTATTTGGATTTGGGAGACCATTCTTTAAAATTTACCCTTGTAGAAACTTTAACCCATAAAACCCCCCTCCTGTGGACATTGCCGACATTTTCCCGATGACATGTGGGCGAAACCTAACTTCTAAAATATCCTTTGAAGTAAATCACAGCGTCAAACCTGACTTGCCACGGAATTGAGGATTTTGACTTAACATAGCTGTTACTTTTTCTGTTACGACGGTGCTTCTTCTCAAAGTGGAGGGATATTCGCCCAAAAGTTTCTGCAATCAGTGCACGCCAGCAGGACAGCGAGCCACGAACGCGAATGCCAAATTATGTAAAACGTTTTTCTATGGAGTATGAACTGCGCACTATGATGAGATTGCGATTTATTCCGTATTGAAATACGTGTTTACACAATACTAAAAACACATTTTAGGGGGCTTCCGCCATAACCCGCTCCAGGAGCCCCAAGCACTGACCTCTACACATGGATAGCGGGCTGCCGCACAGTTGAATGGTCGCCGAGTGAAACAACAGGAAGTTGGTTTTTGACCTATACAATATGGCGGAAACAATGCATACACCTGCTGGTGCACATATTCCACACAGATGTTCTATTGTTGGACAAGGTGTATTGCATTGCCATATTGTATAGGTCAAAAATCAACTTCCTGATGTTTCAATCGGCGACTCTGACCCGCTATCCATGTGTAGAGGTCAGTGGCCCTAAGGTGGACCTACCTCACCCGTTCAACGGTACGCTAGTTTCGCTTTCAGGGTCACAGATAGGGTCGGTTGATTAACTTTGCCGCGGCCGGTACAAACTCCCAGTCCGCCCCTGTACACTTTTGAGATACCACTTTGTTTGACATAAACATAGACATACCCTTATCATCATTTTTGGGAGTCTTTGGCCACCGTGCATTCAAATGGGAATCCGTGGATAGGGGTAAAAGCTGACTGCTTGATTCAAAAGACTGTAGCTCGGCCTATACTTATCGGATTGGAATTATCTTTGCAGCAAATTAAAGATAATGAAATAGGCTTTCCGATGAATCCACAAGGTTAGATATATTTAGGAAACAAATTTATTTTAAACAGGAACCAAAATTTGAACATGACCTGACAGTTTCGTCCATCATGGGCGATGGACTTCCTCTGAGTGCGACCCGAACTTCTTTGTTTGTTGATTGATGACGCATGGGTTGGTAGGGTTGGTAGACGTCAAAAGAAGGTCGTAGAGGTGACTTAGAAAAAGTGTGCCCCCGTATCACGGTTCATAACCTTGTCTCCTTTCTTCTATCCATATGGATTCCCGACTCTCCCGTGCATCTTCTTCGACCCATTTTGAAGCACTTTCACGGTCCCCAGGCAATCCACATGATTGGATGAGCGGCATGATCTGCTACCCAGCAGATTTCTAAGTTCTGCAACAGATTGTTTTCTAGCTGGGGTGAAATTTTTGGTTTTGCAGAAAGTTTCTTAGTATCATCGCGATGTCATTGATGCGGTGTGCTTCCTTTCTGCCCGTCCTCCAATAGAGGTGTAGTCACAATTTGCAGAGATCTCGTAGATACAGTCGTTTTCCAAAGGGTTGATCTTATCCTTTGGGTGGACAAGGTCTTTTCTAAGTGAAGTGTGAGGAGCCATAGCGGTGCTTATTTGACAGTTTCTTGAAGATCCTGCTCGCTTTTTCCGAGAGGCCCTGGACATATGGGATAACTACCCTGCCCCGGCTCTTTGGGAAGTTGTCTTTTTTTCGCTACAGTTTGAGTTTGGTTTGCATTTTGTCCTTGACCTTGCCAACGGACCAACCCGGGTAGCCGACAGCCATAAGGGCATCTGATAGTTTCTTCCTCCATTCGTGTTCTTTCATTCCTCGGTGACCACTCTATCCATTCTATCAAGGTAGTCGTGCGGGACTGTACACCTAGCTTTGATGACACCCAAAGGGGGTGAGACGTAAAATTCGGTACTGATCCGTGTGCGTAGCCTTGCGATATACAACAGTAACCGTACCATCCGGTTTTCTGACAATTAGAGTACCAAGAAAGGGATCGGACCACTAGATTCTTGTTCATATGTGAACTTAATACTCCCAGAAGGATCAGTGTTATTAAGGTGATCACTTTCTAAGTCACCTCTACGACCTTCTTTTGACGTCATCTACCAACCCTATGACGTCATCATCACCAAAACAAAGAAGACGGGTCGTCACTCTGAGGAAGTTCATCGCCCATGATGGACGAAACTGCCAGGTCAGTGTTCAAATTTTGGTTCTGTTTAAAAGAAATTTGTTTCCTAAATTATATATCAACGACCTGATGAATCTTTTCACTAATGTTAGATATATGTTATTTAAAAAATGGCGGACACCACAATCAGGGTCAAGTTGTGTTTTCACTCACCCTGTAGAATAAATGAATGGTTTTTTTTTTCTTTCTTTTTGTTCACTTGAAAAATGATTCCATTTTAAAAGTAAAATAGGATGATAACACCAATCTCACAGGCTCCTAAAAAGAAAATAACAAAGCAATAACAGCACAAAACACCCAAAGACAAATAGAAAAGAAAATAATAAAACCAATAAAACAACATGACACATGCAACAGTTATAATAGTTGCAATATGTGTTTTGTAATATATTTTTGGGCAAAACAGAATATATTTTTGGCAAATCTGTGCAATCCCCCCCCCCCATCACTGGGAATATTAATTAGTCAAGAAAAGTGTCTTATTTGACTAATTAAAAATTGGTCATGCAAATCAGTTGTTTTATCATTCATAATAATGTACTTTAATGCTGGAAACACGTTGCTAGGCTGGAGATAACTTTCCCATATTTTAAACTAGTTTTCATGATTACAAAAAAAAAAATTGTTCAAAAAAAATTTTCATTACCTCAAATTTACACTTAAAATCCAAATTAATGACTGACGAATTTTAATTTGTCCCCCCTTCAATGACCAATTAATTGACTAATTACTGACCGACTTTAGACTCCACCAACTGACTAGAATTAGTTTGTCAAGCACAAAAATTACGAATTAAGTAACGCATTGTTTCTTTGCTACTAGTCTTATCTTTTGACGACTTGTTTGTAATTAAAAAGTCCTAATTTTTTAGTTATAGAAATAGTTGCAATTATGAAAGTTAAAATAATCCGAAATCCTTTAAAAACATTCTTTTTAATTCAAACCCCCTGTTTTAGCACTATTTTGTGGATTATAAAAAAATAATGTCAGGGGGGGGTGACTAATATTGCATTAGTAATAAGAGACACTTTTTTGACTAATTTAAATTCTCAGTGCACTATCTTTCTTATTCCCTCGAATTGGCTCACTGGCTCTTCTGGACAACCAATCAAATAAACCTCAATACATGAATGCACCTTTTAAGCTTTATTATCAAGTCTCTGAATTTGTTAAATTACGCCAATTAAATCGCCTGATGGTGCAGCAATATTTGTTCAAACCTCTAACCTTTTTATCATGGGGCTCAGGGGCCAACTAATGATTACTGAAAACCAACTCGGGTCACCTCATGGGTTTGCTGAAAAATATCACATTACAAAGTGAAATTATAGTTGTAACTTTGTTTAATGGAGTCTTTTTGATGACAAGGCAAAAAAAAATCGTTTGTGAAGGCACGATTCTCATTTGGGATCATGTGTGTTATTTGGAATTGACTCCACTGATTTTAGCTGTCCTTTTAGCAAAAACTGAATACTGTCATTGTAAATAACTATTCACAAGGGCCAAAAGACGATTCATAGCGAAAATATTCGATTAGTTCAAGATATCATTGACCCTCTCTATACCGAAAGGGGTCATAGAACAATGCATTGATTTTAAAAAGGCATTTGATATCCTGGAGTGTCACTCATTCATCCACGCCCCCTAGTATCTCGGAACGGATTGATAAACTATCTAATGTGTGGTACAAGAGATAGCTAGACCCTCCCGAGTCCATTGCTACAAAAAAAGTACAAACACGCCTTGTATAACGTCACAGTGACGTAAAACATGACGTCCATGCGAAAAATCTAAAAAATCGCAAAATCCATGGTTTTTCCGCCATTTTTTCAAGGAAAATTTGGATTTTTTGTGGCCATGATGTGTGTCAAAGTAGCGCACACATCTCTTCTACAAATAATCAAATAAATAAGATAAAACATAGTGAAACTGTAATCCTTAGCACCAAAAACTGGATTTCTGCTTTTCCGTGTAATTCATGGGAAATAAATTGTCTCTTCGCACGCGTGCGCGTTACGTAACGCGCGTCATACCGTAGGTCCGATTTTGTTCGTTTCTATAAAAATATTTGCACCTGGATATATCTATAATATATATATATATATATTATATATATATATATATAATATATATATATATTATATATATATTATACATACATAATAGTATATATATCTATATATCTAAATATATATATATATATATAGAATAATACTAATAATCCAAGGCGATAAAACCATAAGTGGCCAAGTGCCTCCACCACAAGGGAGCTACAATTAAAAATCCTGGATTTGATTCTGTTACATCTTTGTTTGTTACAGATCTGTTTCGTACGGGCCTATAGGCCCTCACTCATAGAAACTAGACGCAGAATGAATGGTGTGTTTCTCACACCAAGAACACTGACATACAAGTGACACATAAAATTTGATATTTAATATATATATATCCTTTCGAGAATGTCGTAGCAATGTTTTTTTTCATTGTTCAATTATGTTTGATGTAATTACTTAATTTTGATTTGTCATTTTTGATTTCGATGTAGTTCCCCCCCCCCCCATACTATGAGTCCCATGAACTACTTATGCTAATATTAGTATAGATTTTTGCACTCAATTTCCTCATTTGCCCTTTATGTAATTTCCTCATCGTCCAAATTGATATTTTTTTCACTGATGGAAAACATATAAAGATTAAATTTGAGAAAGGGCCGACAAAGGGAGGTAGAAGCTTTTCTCTAGTATCTGTATTGGTGGTACAAGAGAACACCAAAGACCATGAGAGCCGGTGTCATATAATACAGTGTTCGTGTGACTGAGTGTCCTACCACCCATCTGTCTATTGTGTTCTCTATTGAGTGCTGTATGCATCATTTGTTTCAGCTCTGTACCCAAATGGCCTCGTCTACAAGGTCACGGTTTATTCCGTACATGTTGCTATGTTAGCTAGGACACTCTCTCATGGGGGACACTCAGTTTCTTTACACCGGGCATCTCTTCGAAAGGAAACTACAGCCTGTCTCAAAAAAATGGTACAATCGAAAACCGATTATTTTTTTCAATATTATATCTCAACATAAGTAAGTTGTTTTTACATCACATTAAAGAAAAAAGACTAGGCTTTCCAATATTTTTGTTTCATCTCATTTGCTTGTTTCAGTCGAGAGATAACTCAAGTTTAATGCGGAACACAAAAATCGAATTTGTGCCACTTTCTGGTTGAGTGAAAACGGTGTACGAATTAGTTAAACATAGGTTATTCACATTTTAACAGATATGAAATTCTTTAAAAATGGATTAACTTCATAAAGAAACTTAAAAGATGTGAAAACAGTTACGTAATGGTGGAAAGAAGTAAGATAAAGTGTATAACATTCGACATACTTTTGTTGGTTAGAAGAGAATCATGACCGTACAGCAACCTGGAGGAGAGTTTTTATGGTCTTTAAGTATCATGAAACGCTAAGTCCTGCCGACACCTTCATACTTTACTTCCAAATTCAAATTTTTATTGACTTCAACAATTAGTTAATGCACAAAGATAGTGCAATATTTTTAAACCATATCTTTGCATTTGGAGTGCTTATTTTGGTTGCAATTATATTCATTCTGGTATGATTTTAACAGATAATAATTTCAAAGCTCAATCTCATCGACACGCAATAAATAATTTGTATTGTTTGTTATTATGAAAAGAAGATATTTATTATTGAACGGATTATTAAAGCTTGTGTCGAGAAAACTAGACTTCCTTTGTGTACTTTAGTCTGTGTTTTGTTTCTTTTGTCAAGTTGCAATCTTTTGTGAGCTTCAAGACAACATGGCATAACTGCGGGAAACAACTCTGCCCATGCATAAAAGTGGCACAAAATCGTTTTTTTTTTGTGTATCGCTCTAAATTATCAGATCTCTGACGCAATGTCCGAACCACCGGTAGGTGGCGTAGCTCACGACAGGGCTTTGGCGGAACACTTTAATACTTTCGTAGAGAATACATGTAACGACCTAAAACGCCCCCGATATCTATGATGTAGATCAACATTTTACATTGTAATCGCAGGAACGCCTTAGAATGGTTTAACAGGTTGGAAACGCTGAAAACATACGACAGCATTCATCTGATCCAAAAAAGTGAAATTTTATATTTTATTTAAATGCCCCGTGACGTCACGATAAGCATTAGAGGGGGGAGGATGAGCATCGGGGGGGGAGGACAAATGATCACATGATTAAGCGTCTTCGAAAGCACGGATGCTCGGGAAACGTCACCCAAAGAATCTTTTTTCTCCAATTTTGACTGTTTGGAGTAATGGTTTAGATTTTACAAGCGAATCATTTTTCACTACGCAAAGTGTAAATTTTAGAATGTTTGACGTTTGTTTTTTAGGTAAGCTTTAATCATTATATTTTCCAAACATAAACAATACAATCCCGCCTAGCGGAGTGGATAAGTTTCTCGCCCCAGGATCATGCCATCCCAGGTTCGAATCCCACACGGGCGTATGTTTTTTCCTTCATCTTCCATTAATATTTTTAGCCCTAATGGTATTTCAAGTACTATATTAATTTTTTTATTTTTTTTCGCGAAAATAGTGTTATAGGCCTGGAATGGACCGTATCAATGAATAGTTCTACCCTCGTAGAACAAGACGAAGTAATTGTGAATACCGTACCAAAGGTGGTGGAAAGCTGGGGCACGAAGCAACTATTATCATGATTATCATGATGATGTTGATGAAAAACATCCGCAAAATCAGTTGGTGAGAGGATGCATTCCCCGTATTGGGTAATGCATCCTCTCCCATCAGAATCCTCCATCATCAACAACCATTCTCCAAGCACAAGAGCATAACGCACAATTATGTGCAACATCAAAACAGTTCAGGACATGTACCAGTACATTGAATCCCTTCAGCATGCTTCAACAAACAACCCAAGGCCCTTGGAAGTTATTTGGAAGTTTTCATTATTGATGAGATATCCATGCATTTACGATTGGCACATGTCTATATACCCATCATGCCCCCCATGCGCCCCGGGGGATGCGCCACAACATCTATAATGTACAGCTGGCCCCGTTCATCTGGCCAGACGCAACGCAATGACATCTAGGCCTATCTCTAGTTTCCGAAACGCTGGATTGACAAAAGTAACTAAATTAAACAAACACTATTGGAAGGCCTGGTCTGAGTTCTTTAATATGATGCCCAGTAGATGACTCTTTGAACTCGTATTTAACCACTTTATTTCGCTTCATACCACTTTTTGAGACACATGCTGTAAAATGTGTCGATATCGCAAGACTCATGCTCCAGTTGCTGCGACAATTACATGAGTTCAACTGGAGTTGAGATGGAAGTAGTTCACTTTCAAAGCCGTCCCTGCCTTCGCTGCCTTGCCTCACTGATTACATTTACTGAAGTTATTGGCAAATATCTGCGGAATATTGTCCAATCGGAATTGAGTTGTATCGATTGTGCCTAAAACCACAGTGTATAGTAGTGATTGCAAAAGTAGTAGTTGTTGTTTTAGAAATGTGAGAATTATTATTAGTAGGTAATGATAATGAGGCTAGTTTGTCCCAAATGGAGTTATATTACTTTGTATATTGGATACAAGCTAAGTCTACAAGATGAATATATTATATCTTTTCCGTAGATCTTTTGAAGAAAAACATTCACCGATTATATACAATGCTTTCATTAACAGCGTTAAAGTATTTATTGAAGAATTGAAGAACATGACAATCCATGCAAAACTGTAAACAGAACCATAGCCAGCATTTATTGATGGGTGAGGGGATTTGAGAAAAAAGTGCACTTTGGCGCACGTTGGGACGTCAGGAATTATTTGGGGTGCGCAAATTTTGGAAGTGGACTTCGGCGGCGTCTGGAGCATCATTTGAATGCTATAGTTGGGAAAACAGCTCAATTATAGGACTGAGCCATAGTGGAACCCCGAGTGGAACATACATATTTGGAGAGCTTACTGTATTTTGCGAAACGAAACGAAACGAAACAGAACTCCCATTGGATTACACGCTTTATTCCGTCATGCATGCATAACGTGTATAACGGAATAAAGCGTGTAATCCAATGGGAGTTCTCGTTTCGTTTCGTTTCGCAAAATACAGTAAGCCTATTTGGAGATTACAAAGATTGGGATGGAGCATTAGTCCTACGGTAGGCCAATATGACCTTGTAAAAGATTCTGCACAAAATGTTTTGATGGTTTCTAGGCAATATTGACCTGCTGATTCCAAATCTCGATGATGCAACTTTTGCATCCTTGAGCATTTTGAGATAGGGAAAGGGGGTAAATTAACAGGGGCAAATTTTGTAAATGTTTCACACAGGGTTAAAGACTTGTTCATCTGGTTCTAAGGATTAGAAAAGGTATAGTTTCTACAACCTTTTGCTTTTGCACGACAGGCCAAAACTTTTCAAGGTCAACATGAGGGTAAACATTTATATTGATCGATTGGTTTCAAAATGGTTTCAATTTCTTCTTATGAGAATGTGACAACATGAAATACACATTTACTCTTATGTTAATCAGCTCAAAGATATCTTTCCCCTTAATTATATTCCCAAAATTACATACATTTATTTCCATTAGTATATAGAAGCGTGAAGAATTTGAGCCCATTTTGAGAGAAATCTGTTCATTATAATTGTTTGACCCCAGGGTGACCTTGAACCATTTTAAACCTAATGTGTTAAAAGTAATTGTCCTAGATATAGCAAACTATACTTTTTAATTCTTAGAACCAGATGGACATGTCTATACACCTTTTAATTCCATATGAAACGTTTACAATTTTAACCCCTGTTAATCCCCCCTTCCATACACATTTCAAAATGCTCAATGATTCAAAAGTTACATTATACCAAGATTTGGAATCAGCAGTTCAATATGTTGGCCTAGAAACATCAAGCATTTCGTGCAGAACTCTTTTTATATGGAATGCAAGGTCGTATGGTTCTACCGTAGAACTACTCCATCGCTTCCCTTGGCATGGGCTTGGCTGTGAGAGATCATTGTCATATCACAGCAAAGTATAGCATTAAGTATTTTTCCTTATGCCAATGACTTTTTTTTTCTTTCAAAATCTTAGATGATGCGGTAAATATACCGTTCTGATGCTATCCGCTAGGAAAGCGATGGACACCTTTCGGACCTAACATCTATAGATGATATCTATCGCTCTTCTACCGACCCAGGCTTGATAGCTCAGTTGGCAAGAGCGCCGTGCTAGTAATACGGAGACTTCGGAGGTTGGCGGTTCAAGTCCGGCCAACCGCACGTGTTTTTTAACACTTGTGTGCCCTGGGAAAGATTAAAAAAATGTTCATCCTTGTCTTCCTGGAGAACTAAGTAGCTAAAATTTCACAGTGCAAAAATCCTATTTGAAGAAATGCATTGTGGGAAGGACACTAAACCTCCTCTTGATTGCCTCGGTACCCCCTGCATCTGTCATTATCAAAATAAGAAACAAACCTGAATAAAAAGGAACATTATAAAACAAAAGCTTTCCAATAAGCTCAGAAAGTAAAACAACCTTTCTCAGTTTTGAATTAATGCTGTGACCGTAATTGCTTGCTAGTTATTTATCTCGTAAGTTACTTCAATTTGATTATTGAAGCCTGCCAAGACTAACACAATTACATTAATCGATAAAAGCGGTCAAGGTGATTAAAAACGAATTAGGCAAAATTGATCTAGATATTGAGTAGGGCAAAATAATATTTGTATATGGTCTTATATCATACGAGTACTCAGCAGGGAATGAAACCACAATAACGGAGAAGTTGTTTATATTTCAACAAGAATCTCCAGAAACTTCAATAATCAAACTACCAGAACGTCTTTGCCGACAAGAATATGGATCCACATGGCAAGGTGTACATACTTTGGATTGAAATATTTTTGGTCATATGTTGATGAATATTAGTCCCAAACATATAAAAGAACGCATTTAGAAAGGAAATGATGCAAAGAATTTGAAAACAATTGGCAGAAATTTAACTAATGCATTCCACCGTCATTTGTATCACTTCTATATTGTTTAGGGGCGGATTCAAAATCAACCACCTGCAGTGGTTGGCGGTGGTTAGAGACGGTTGAACTGTTGTTTTAACAATATAAACCAGTTCTTAACGGAAAGAACGGGTTAAACACTTTTAAGTGTTATGCAGTTAAAACTGCATAAGGAGAAAGGAATGCTCCTAGGGCTCATTATTTGTTTTTCAGCCCTCGTATTTTAGTCGCGTTTGCATTGACGCAAAAAATCAAATCCATCGCGTCGTTTTTGTGTTAATTAGCATGGGTCACTGGGAACCCATCGTGTACTAAGGAATTGCCTATGACAAAAATGAAAAAAACTCAATAATGAGTTACTGTGATTCAGATTTCCATAATGTAAAATTGGATTTGCTTTGAACTGTTTTCGAAAATGCTTTACTGATTTTGATTGTTTCAAACATGGTTGTAAGGAATTCATAAAGTTGGACAGAATTTTAAATTATCTTTTGAGAAAAAAAATTTTTTTGGCTTTTGGCATGTTATAATTTTGAGTATTTTTCGTAATTATGAATTACAGCACACTTTAAAAAGTAGCTATCAAAGGTTACTGGTAGCTGTTTCTTATAGTGCGTATACATAAAGTTGCCCATGTTAAGTTTGTAAGTATCAAAACATTTAATATGCTATAGCGAGAGAAAAGGGGAGTAGAATGACTTCGGTAATTACTGTTAGAAATTGTTCTTAAAGCCCATTTTGTAGTTTAAATACCAACACCAAACACCTATTTTGCGCTCGACATACTGGATTTTACAGAGTGGAGTTCAGCTGAAGAAAAAAATATTCAAGAAACTGAAATAATCACTTTACCTTTACTTCTAACTTATTTGCACACCATTTTGGATGTTTTTACCTTAAGTAAGATTTCAAATACGTGAGACCTCATTAAAGTTTAGGTTTGTCCATTCACCGGGAGAGGTAATAGGAAATATGTTTTAATGGCCACAGGTAAAAAAAAAGTTATGGTAACTCATACAATGTATAGTAATATAGCTAGTATATAAATGGGTTCTTGATATTTCATTTGAAGTATCCAGGACATTTTGACATAACTTACCTTTGACATGCAAAATATCATTCTTTATACCGTACTGTAGAAATAATCATCTTATATACAGATGCACACATAACACAACTAAATTTTTATTTGGCCAAAAAATGGGCCGAACTTTAATAATAAGAGATTATCACAAAGCGGATTACGCCTGTCTATTCATAATCTTGTCATAGGGAGAGTGATTTTGAATGACAGTCGTAAATATAGGGGTTTGCGTCCGACGTTTTAGGGGTTTCGCACACCCTCCCATCACTTCCAGCTACCTGCGGCAGCGACGTAGCTGTCGCTTTTCTTTTGGCACATGTCAGGTTTGACAGGTTCTTAAAAGCACATGGTAAGTACTCACATACCATTGGCTTTGTTGATTTCTATTGACATGGTTAAAATATTGATTTTGACAGGTGGCAAGGTGGATACTTCATGTATGTACAGTCATGAGGGAAACTCCGCATGACGTAAAATCGGAATTAGATGCTCTCTAATATGTTATTAATAAGTGGACATGTTGGAGGTTGATGTAGTGTAATTTTTATGTTGGAATATTTTCTTCTTTGCTGTAATTCACTCTTTAACTAGGGTTTTTTTGTTGTCTTTCATCCATTTTGTCCCTCCATTAGGTCATTTTAATACTTGACTCAAGAGAATTACAAAAGAACCCCGCGATGAAAAAAAGCATTTCCATCAATGCTTTCCGACATCGACTTTTTGTCCTATGGCCATTTACGAATGCCAACCGCAACCCGACTCTGGTAAGCATGGATGTTGATGTTTCCATCATTTTTAAAGTTGATTTCAATATGTTTTTGCCATGTCCATTCACTATTACTAGTAAAATCTCAGTTTCCCTTGGCACAGTTCATTAACCTTCCATTCACCATTGGTATTTAGAAAATACACCCCCTGGTTTTTGGGGTATATATATGATACCCAGACACACAAGGTCAGTTGATGTCAATGTAAGTACAAGGTCAACCCACTGAACTGTGTCCTTTGGTGGATGAGCATATTGTAGAACTCATAGTGATTCACGGACATATCATTTTCCCCTTGTCTAGCTCCTCCGTTGTCACAAAAAACCGCTCAATATGCCTCGGTTAAAGCATGCACTCAACACAATTGCAATTCCATTTGCAAAAAGAAATGAAAATCCAGAAGAAAAATACCCCTGATTATATATTATAGTTGATTCGCGCTGATATAGGGAAACCTGTACTTTTTACGGGTGGGCTATTTGTGATGGGCGCACAGCAATTTAAAAATTTTGTACACTCCTAAGTCCGTGCGTTCTTAAAACTGTGTGCTCTACGGTCCATAGGATGTGCAGTGGTCCAAGACCAGCGGTCACTGGTAAAGGACTGTATGTTAATATGTGAAATACTCCCTGTTGAGGCGGTGCGCTATTGAATCCTGAATATGGTAACAATGGTTTTCACGCTGTCTACACAGGTGATATGGGGCTCATCATTACCTTCATACGTTACCCAAACTGATACGACTAATACAATAGCCATTGCCCACTCAAAGATGGTCCCACGTAGTTCTTAATAGTTAGCATTGTTTGATGAAATTTGCAAACTGAAACCTTGCAAGCACTTATAAACAAACAAATCCAAAAAACGCAAACACAATTTGTGATAAAATTTATATTTCGCCTCAAAAAAAAACTTGGAAAGTCTTTGTCAGTGGTTCATTTAGAACAATTAGACGGACCAAACGTGTATGAACATATCGTTATAGTGCCCAGTAGGGATGTAATTATTTTTCACATCCTTATTCTGTTTAAGAATTCTAAATATCATGCTTAATTCATTACTTCTAATGCCATATTCTTAACCTTGCAATCAAAATTCCTTACAGGTTTAACATTTAAAAGATAGCGTTTCGAATGACCACCAGTTTTACAGTGAAGTGAGTGTTATTTATAAATCAATTGTTATTAAACTACAAAATTCAATTACAGAAAATACATAAAAAATTAAGTTTGGTACTTGGCCCTTTTCCTTTCATTCAGTCCTTTCTATTGTTATGCCAGCCCAGCGACTCCTTTGATAGATTAAAAATGCTTTCTTCTATATTTCACCTATGGATATGACCCAAAACTTTTTCCCCATCTCTATATCAGCGCGAATCGAGTAAATCGACCCTGCCAGATCATTAAGAAATGTCCACTTAGAAACATAATTGTATTTGCGCATGTCCTATCGTAATCAATACAATCTGAAATTGAGGGATGATTCCGTTTCACTAGTAAAAAACTCACGAATTGGCACGCCAAAACATACGAGGACATGCATATTAGAGTTTAGTTTCAGTTTTTGGTAACAAAACTATAAGGTTTAAAAAAAAAGAATACAATGGCGACTCGATTATTGGCCTTTTAAAATGCTTTCTAATGACATTGATGATAAAAGGACAGTTAAAACCCAGCCACAACAGCTGCGTTTTTATTTTTAGCTGTACTATGACTTTCAACAAGGGTCTGTCTTGCAAGTAAATACTTCGTATGACCGGCATTGAAATGTGTTGACAAAAATAACCCTCATCGTGTAATGCATCTTAATTGATACAATAATTAAACATGGTGATGATCATCGTGATTAGTGTGATAATTATTAGAATAAAGCGCGTTCAGTGAACCCAATCGTATTTTGTTAGTAGAGAAAAAGTGTGGAGAGATGACTGCCCTTCTAGTGTTGCAATATGCATTTTATATTTCCCAAAAATAAACTCCTCAAACGTTGAAACTACGGTTGTCATGTACAAGCTTGGTTGGGAACTAATGGGGTTGTTACCTAACCAATAGACCTACATTTCCAACTACTAAAAATACTTTATTTACCTATCTTCGACACATAAAATTTAGTTCCTTCAAGGTTATTGATGGTAATGGAAAAGCAAAATAATAGCAAAGACGACAGGTGATTACAAAACAATTGACCTTGATTTTCCCAGCCATTTTGAATTTTTTAAGTCACTTATCTAACCAGCTTAGTTAATTAATCTTTAATTTGCTGCAAAATATTTTCACATCGTTAAGTATAGACCCGAGCTACATCGTCTGAATCAGTGTCGTTTTTTGTGTCTCTGTCCACGGATCCACATTAAAACGAACGGCGTTCAGCGAATTAAATCAGTGTCCAGAAGAGAGTTTGGCTATTTATTGACTGCAGAATAAATGTGACGCTTTTTTACCCCACAATAAATCAGTACAATTTACCATCGATTCCCTCTTAACTGTTTATACTTCTCATCCTCTTCATAGAATATGAAAAATAAGGTGCTCTTATATATGTATCAGTTTCAGGAGGATTTGAAGAAATAAGACGAGTATCCAGGAAAACCTGGTGACACTTTTTTGAGTTTAAATTAAATTGAGCCCTTTTTAGACCAAATATGCCACATCTTTAAAAAGTGTTCAAATAAAACTACCTTATTACTGCTTTTTTACACCTTTAGATACACTTTTTGACATAAACAGACATACCCTTATGATCATTTTGGGGGATATCATTTTCTTAGTTGGGCCGAGCCGCCGTGCATTCAAATGGGAATCCGGTAGTGGAAAGTTAACTACTTGATCAAAGACGCGGCCTTTACTTAACCGATTTGCGCACATTAAAGTTAATGAAATATTTTTTTTTTTTAATTTTATTAAAAAAATATACTCATTTAAAATTTCAAAATGGGCGGACACAATCAGGGTCAAGTTTTTTACTCTCCTGTACTCCTAAAATATACAAATAATCCGTTCCATTGCAGCTTACTTTACTCAAAACGCAAAACTAATGATAACCTCGTGACAAAGGTTAAATATAAACATAACGGAACGACAATAAATCCATCCAACACCCATGAAAAAGAAAATGTCATGGGCTTTCTATCGTTTTCATATTCGCAAGTATAATACTAAAGTGTATATTAAGTCCACGAATAAATATTCCATCATTTTTCGTATAGTACTTCACCTCATGCCCATTCATTGCGTTCATTCATTCATTCATTCTTTTCGTTCATTATTCTTATTTATATTATTTTATTTATTTATTTACTTATTTATTTATTTATTTATTTTTATTTATATTTATATTTATTTTTATTTATATTTATATTTATTTATATTTATTTATTTTTATATTTATATTTATTTATTTATTTATTTTTATATTTATATTTATTTTTATTTATTTATATTCATTTATATTTATTTATTTATATATTTATTTATTTATTTATTTTGTCAATTGATGACCTGGAAGCAGGGCTAATGAAAGGTGAAAGACAATCCGTAGAACCAGAAAAAAAACATGTCGACACAGCTGCAGCTTCTAATCCTGTATGAAACGTTTGCAATTTTTACCCCTGTTAATTTGAAAGGGTTCCCTATCTCAAAATACTCAAGGATGCAAAAGTTGCATCATCAAGATTTGGAATCAGCAGGTCAATGTTGCCTAGAAACCATCAAAACATTTTGTGCAGAGTCAAATGCAAGGTTTGTGGTTCGACCACTGGACTACAATCACAGTCCACGCTCTAAATTTCAGTGATTTAAAAGTAAATCCTTTAGGATTGTACCGTGTGTCATATATGATTTACACCCCTATATGAATATGTGTAGTTCCTTCAAAATAAATAATAATAAACTTTAAATTTGCTTGCCATTTGAAGTTGTTTTATTTGAAGTTGTTGTCCCCATTTTTTCGAACACTTTTCGTATCCGTAAACCTTGCGATGACTTCGTCCATGTTTATCTTTCATCAAGGCAGTGATTTGTGCCTTGTCTGCGGCAGTCACCGGTCCTCTTCTTGTTCTTGAATGTTGTCCCTCCTGGCTGCCTAGACTTAGCCCACCAAATATTTACCCACTTCTTGGCTCTTCCTAACAGTCTAGCAATTTCCTCTGTTGTTAAACTGCAAGTTCTCTCTCAGGAACAGATGACTCCTTTTGTCCTCCAGGCGCCATCTTTAAATAACCAGTGAAGTACAAGGTCCTTTAAATTTGACCTCTGAAGCAAAATAGCTATAAAAATCTGAAA
This sequence comes from Ophioderma brevispina, assembly GCA_023653785.1. Lineage (NCBI taxonomy): Eukaryota > Metazoa > Echinodermata > Ophiuroidea > Amphilepidida > Ophiodermatidae > Ophioderma > Ophioderma brevispina. The sequence goes on from JAMKCH010069472.1 coordinate 28,609, forward strand.
ACTAGGTCAAATTTGATGCTATAAAAGCTGAGTTACTGTGTACGATGTAGGCTACCATATTATGTGTGTGTTTGCATGTGCAGTAAAATCCTTTCTCCAGTAATGATACCTGCAGGCAGTGCCAGGGGTGTAATCATATACGACACACCGTATAGTTGGTGACCAATCGATATAGATTTAAAATTAAAATGCTATTTACCTTCACAGTATTGTAACAGGCGTGGGGGAAAGGGGGCAGGTTGCTACCCCGAGAGCTATGACCAGGAAAAAAGCTTGAAAATCACGCTAAATCAGCCCTTTTGTGCCTGCTCACCAGGAAATGTTCACCTCAAATCAGGAGAATCTGCCTCAAAACCACACCCAACCGGGAAAATCTTCCTCAAAACCAGGAATTTGCTCCCTTTTGACAAGTGACCCCTGTTACGCCCGTGTGCCTTAGATTCAATCATATTAGATTGAAATCAAATTTTGATATGATTTAATAATGTTAATGCAATAGAATTTAATTTTATATTCTAACATTGATTGATCACTAACTACAATCCTAAGGATTAACTTTTAAATCCCGGAAATTTAGAGTGCACGTTATATTTCAAATTAATACTCGCGTCCGATGCCCTGGATTCTTATTGCGCTCAGAAAGACGTGGATAAAGTGCCTTGTTGATGTTTTTACGTACAACGCTGTAACTTGATTGGTGTCTTTGGTGTACCATGGGCTTCAACCAGAGGGTGTTTTGAATCAATCCCATAATGCATTGCAATATACTGAACTGTACTAAACACATGTCAGTACTTAGGGATAAAAAGTGTTTCAAAAGTTTAAGAACCACAAGACATTTCATGATTATGAAAAAATTCCCTAAGTACTAACGCTTTGTGGGCTACAATTAGCTAAAATCAGGATTTGTGTATGTGTGAATAGGATTTTTGTGGGATCATATATATCGACCCTATACGTGAACTTTCCCAACTGGTGCATCATGGATTGACTCATAACACCCTCTGGACTTCTGCGTTTGATAGCCTAACATGTCGAACTCAATTCCGAATGTCGTGTTCACGAGTTATGAGGGTGATCAGTCATACTTTATACCTAAGTTAAAGGTATAGATTACAGATCAATTAACCCTCGTCTTCGAGGGTGGGGGGGGGTTTTAAACCTCTTCTCCTCTATTCCTTTTTCCGCCCTACTAAAACCCCCATTTTCCGGTGTCAAATGAGTTATGTAATTTGCCAATTGACATTTATGTTCCTTTTCATGCCCCCCCAATCAAAAACCACTACCGGGTATAGCAAAGTACCAAGGTGTCCAAGTGGTGGATAGGGTGTGGCAAACCCCCCCCCCATTTCGGAGGAAATCCAACGACGCCTATGGCAGCTATAAAGGCCATACGTATTGCTGCAACGCGTTGCGAGAAAGTAGCAAACGCGTTGCGACATTTCGGCACCGCGTTGCGACGTCGACCAATCAAAATCATGCATTTCTGTGACGTTTTCAAAAATAGACCCGCACGCGTTGCTAGATACTTTTGCACGCGTTGCAACCTTCACAACGCTTGCGAGCTTCACACGCGTTGCAGCTTCAGCACGCGTTGCTAAGGTCCATACGCCCATAAGGTCATAACGTAGTGCCGCAACGCGTTGTGGAAAAGTCACAACGCGTTGCGACATTTCGGCAACGCGTTTCGACATTCGGCACGCGTTGCGAAATTTCAGCAACGCGTTGCGACTTGCGTCACCGCGTTGCGGGTCGCCAATCAAAATCATGATTCTGTGTACGTATTCAAAAATAAAAATCTCACCACGCGTTGTGCGACCTTCACAACGCGTTGCAAACCTCGCAACACGCGTTTGCAGGCAATTAGTTATTACCCGTATTGCTTCACAACGCGTTTGTGAAGTTTGGCACGTGTGGAAGCGCGCAACGCGTTGTGAATGCTTGCAACGCGTTGTGAAGGCCATAAGGTCATAACGTATTGCCGCCAACGCGTTGTGGATCTATTTTGAATAACGTTCACAGAAAATGCAGGATTTGGATTGGCCGACACCGCAACGCGTTGCCGAATGTCGCCAACGCGTTGCCGAAATGTCCGCAACGCGTTGCCAAAATGTCGCAACGCGTTGCTACTTTCCGCCAACGGCGCGTTGCGGCAATACGTTATACCCTTATGGCTTGTGAACCTCGCGACGCGTTGTTGACGGTTGCAAGCGCGTGTGACAGGTCGCAACGCGTTTGTGAAGGCTTGCAACGCGTTGTGAGTTTGCCACCACGCGGTGCTAGAATACTTTGGCAACGCGTTGTGGGTCTAATTTTTGAATACGTCACAGAATTCGTCATTCTAATTGGCCGACGGCCCGCAACGCGTTTGCTACTTCTTGCACGCTTCCGAATGTCGCAACGCCGTTGCTTGAAAATGTCGCAACGCGTTTTGCGGCAAATACGTTTGGCCTTTATGGCTTTCCATACCGCCTAGTACGTCACAGGAATATCACAGACATTTGATTTTAGTTGCAATAGATTGCAGGTCCTCGTCTTTCCTTTTGATAACTCAACAATGAACTCCACTCATACATGTAACTTATTTCATATTGACGTCATAACGTCTCGACAGATGGAAATTGTTTTAGGTTTTACGATATTAATTTATTTGCCACTAAATTTGCAAATATCAATGTTTCTTCCCTATATGCAGTATTTTCCAATTTTATTACTATGACTCATAGTGGAAGTCATCAACATCGATTCATACTCTACTTTGGATTGAGCATTTTAGGTGAGTATCTTAAGTTCCAGTTTACTCGTTTAATTTACTACACCAAAATATATATTTCTAAATCGCCTCTGATCTTCTACTTTGGAACCTTTTAATCCTAGGTCGAAAGCTAGACAACTATACCCAAGCCCTCATCATCGAGCGAGGGGCAACGCCCCCCCCCCCCAATCTTAAAAAAGCTCCCCCCCTCCCCCCCCCCCCCAAAAAATGAAAAGGGCTAAAACAAGGCACAATATGGTTTTATGTTTTTTTGGGTCGAAAAAAGGTTAAAATTAGGTTAGAAGTGCACACTCTTGCAAATGCCCCCCCCCCCCCCCCCCCCCCGCGCAATCTGAGGGTAAAAATTCATCCCCTAAAACAATCCGTTACCGGCCTGCCTCTACCATTTTTAATCATTATATTTTTTTTTTTTTTTTTTTTTAATTTTACTAATTCATTTCAATTTACCTTTTGCTACCCCCCCCCCCCATGTCCAAGGTTCCGCAACATTTCCAGTCGTTTGCACCAAAATTATGATCTCAGCACTCTTCAAACTATAGCAAACATCTTCAAACCTTTCTCCCCCACAACAAGTATTATCACATTTTCCCTCCCCTGCTGAAGGGCATTATCGCATTAAACCTTAAGCCGCTAAATTGGATCGTTGTTAGGAATTTAATACAAAAGGCGGCACGTGAGAGGGTCTTTGAAAGCTCCGTGTGTTTTGTTTGTCCTCGCTCCTATTATGCCTAAAAATTGTTTGATTGGCGTACATAAACAAAATCGGGTAGGTAAGGGGGTCGGATTTGTTTTATGTTTCACTACCAGAACACAAAAATAATAGAGCAAGAGCAAGGACTTGGGTCAATTATCATCGTTCATGTCCCACTACTTACATCTCGCTTTGACACCTTTGGTAGTTAGTATGGGCCCTCTCATCAATGCACGATAGTTAGTGGTGTCAAATTGTGGTGTCACTTTTTCAATACGGGGTCATTTAAGTTACACACGGGTCAAACTTTTAAATTACCCAATCGTGTTGAAATGATGCCATATTGTCCGTCTAGTCTCATTAAGGATTACAAAAATGGATCGTCCTGTACCATTATGACCAATGGTTTTAGAGTATTGGGTAAAAATGGATAAAAGTTGCAAAAAAGGTACAATTTCCATTGTACAGGGGTCAAAATTAAGAATTTGCTCCAATTTTGGTAAAATATGAAACAAATTGTTCATCTAGCTTACTTAATGTGTCCAAATAAGGAATAGTTGTAGCATCTGCAATGCATAGTTAGCATGCTATGTGACAAAAATATGTCATGGGCAACATAATCCAATTGGCATTGACCTTTGTTGACCTTTATCTCGGTAAATAAACAGTTAACATAATCAAAACTATACTTTTGGGAGTCCTCATTCCTCAGGCCAATAATTTGCCAGCATTTTAAAATCTAATCAGATTAACTTTCAATGTTGACCCCTGACAAATTGAGTTTGACCTTTTGCACTTTTAGCCAATTTTTTTAACCCAATAACTCTAAAACCAATGGTCTATATGGTACAAACTATACATTTTTGTCATCCTTAGACTAGACGGACAATAGGACATACATTTCAACACGAATTGGAGTAATTTAAAAGTTGGACCCCGTTTTAACTTAAATTGGACCCTATTGAAAAAGTGATACCACAATTTGACACCACTACCTACCTTGCATTGATTAGAGGGTCCATACTAACTACGAAGGGTATCTCAACCTTAGATGTAGGTCCTGGAATGAACGAACTCCCTAATAAGGACGCCTATGATATTCGGCTCCTGCTTCTAATATGACACACAACAAAAACAAATGGCATAAAAAAACATCTTCACTTTTTAGGGTCGGGGTAAAAATAGGGTCGGTCGGGTGACGGCACAATCAAACATTTTTTGGCCATAGTCCATGGTTCCTGATAGAGATCAAGCGATTTGGATTGTCGATAGGGTGGCATTGCAGTTAGGGCAAGTGTAAACATACTCTACACGTGTAAAGGCCGTGGATCATTTGATCAGATTTTGATATCTACCACCAGAAACAACAAATAATTTAAATTGCAATATTTAAAGGTGCATGACCGATCGCTAATAGCCTCGCCCCCCCCCCCCCCGAACCCCAGATTTTACCGCCGGTTTTTTTTTTTTTTCATGTTCTTGGAAGATTCCATCATTCAATATAATTTATTATTGTTGGTTTTCCGTTCCTGTGAGTTGCGTTTTTAGGCCGAGTTGTTGGGTGCGTTTGCATGTCATGTGGTAGTGTTGTTAAATTATGTTGGTTGGTCTCTGTAATGTTGTGTATATTTGCAGGGCTATAAACCTTGAAACGTTGTCGATTATTACTACCGTAATCGTAAAATTACGTATGTGCATAACCGCGGAAAGCCGACCTGTTCTTTTTGTTAGGCTTGGATGTTCAAATGGAGGTCGATGTGTTGTGGTTAGAAATCTAGTTGTTTTCAAATGTATCGTTACCGTTTTGTTTCAATTACCCCGGCCACCAGTAGTTGGGTTTTGTGTGCAAAGTAGGTTTTGTGTTTGTGTGATTCATCTTCAAGGAATGTATGCAAAAAAAGATGACAAAGTTACGTGTGCCATGTGCCCGTCAGATCCAAGTGTTTATGTTATGTAATTTTTCGAGTTTACAGGTTTGCAAATATCTTTTTTAATTAGGCTAAATCGCTGTAAGTGCCGCACGGTTGTTTTCTATTAGGGTAATTCTATTTATTTTATCTGCGTGTGGTGGTTGTGAGGACTGAGTTTTTTTCCGGTTCGGGGCGTGTATAAAAATAGTCCTTGTTTTTTCCTTTCCATAAAATATTTTCGCGTGTTTATGGCTATGTGGAAGCTCAGTATAGGAAAGTACAAGTATAGTCAGGTTTTGAGATATAAGTCTGTGATATGTCTTCCCTTCCCTTCTCTACTCTCTTCCGATCTCATCTTTTCTCTTTAAAACGTTATTATATTTTCAATTTTAATGAGATTATTGTAATCTAGGGGTAATACAAGTCAGTTGGAGGCAGAAGTGCGTGGTTTATCTTCTTTTTCTCTTTCTCACATTTCTCTATTACTCTTTTCCCTCCTTCATAGTTAAATTAAATCTAAATGGTCGTGTTAGGGAATCAATTTTCGCTGTTTTCTTTTTGCTCTCTCGTTTTTGCGATTTTTTATTCCTTTCTATAAGCCGTTGGAAAACCCACACTCACCATAGTGGTGGATCTTGCTCTGGCTGACCTACCCAGTCACGTTTCATAGTTAAATATGGGGCCTATATCTATTATATCACTGAGCGAAGTCGGGAGAAGCCTATCATCCCGTGCAGTTATGTCCCAATGTTCGTTTTTTATGCTCATCTGATGCATCTATTGTCTAAAACTGACGTCACGTATTTATATTACTCCAGCGAAAGTCGGAATCAGTTCGTTGTTTGGATAATAACATCATGGCAGATGTTTGATGGGTGCGTATCATTTAGTGGAATTGCAATTAAAGTTACCAGTATCTTACTCCGTGCGTTTGTTGTTAACTTGCTTATGTTACAAAACGCTTGTCTGTGTAGTTCTACCACTTCGTAGATATGTTGCACAACGCTCAAATTTCATATGGATTTTAAGTAGGCTTGTAACTTTAAGGCCAAGATTCGCCTTTCTAAATTCGCCAGTTTTTTATTAGACAGTCAACGTGTGTCGCTGGGCGTGATGCTTCGTAAAGTGGGCCTTGCGTTTTTTCTGCTGTAAAGTTGCATTCTTTAAAAATTATTTTAACATTATGTATCTAAGACTTTGGTTCATCCTTCATGTAAGACTGCAAGGAATTTAGCCAGCCTATCTTCTATAAAATGATCAAAGGATAACATATTGTACAGCTTTAATGTTCGCAAAGAGTCTCCCTAAATCTAACTCAGGAATAGCTTACAACACCAAGCTCACACCAATACTTTCGAAAATAAACCTACATGTATCATGCCTTTATGAATTGTTTCAACTTAAAGCCCGCAAAGTGAAGTTCGTGTCGTGGACCAAGGGTAACACCAAATTTCGATGATAAACCTACATGTATCATTCTTTTATGAATTGTTTTTTAAATTCGCCCGCAAAGTGAAGGTTCGTTGCCGTGACCAAGGTCCACATCAAGATTTTTGAAGATAAACCTACATGTAATTATGCCTTTAGATTGTTTCAATTAAACCAGCCAAATGAAAAGGTCGTGCCGTGATCGGGTGCGCAGATTTTTTCGAGTCATATTTTTTAAGTGGATTTTATTTTATACACGTGATCTGCTTTGTTAAAGCAATGCGTGTGGCTACATGTAATCACTTATTTTCTGTGTGAACACTAATTACCACCTAGTTTGTGCTTTGTGCTTGGAAATATTACCTATTTTTTTTATTGGTATTAGTGAATCTTTTTAGAAGCTATTATGTTTTGTCACCTACTTTTTGACGTTGTCATATGAGAACCTCATATAATATAAACTTATAAGTGCTAAGGTTTAATCATCCATGTGCTGTTTTTGTTTTCTGTTTCGGCATTAATATCTCGATGTTTATATTATATGATGGTTTCGGGCGTTATACTCCTGTCCATTTTGAGTATTGAAGTATTTTTTTTCTCCTTGTGTGATCGCGGCTCTACTAAAGTTTGGCTGCATCTAATCAATCAGCTTTTTGGCGGTCATTAGCATCAAAGCCGCTGGTTCTTGCGTACCTTACTTACTTGCGATTTACTTAAGACTTCGGTGTCGACAGAGTTGTACCTAGTTGTTCTGGTTTTTATAATTTTTATATTCAATATCTGTTGTGCGGCCGTGCGTGCGTGCAGATGGATATTGGTGATTATCAAAGTGACATCGTAAATTTTTTAGCAAGCTACCATCATGGCATTTTCTTGTTTTTCATGGTGTGTGTTTCACACTGGTGGATTCTTCATGGTTTTTTTTTCTCCTGTTTTTTTTGGGATTTTATTCGTTTAAAAAAAAATCCGCATCCTTTTTGTTGTTTCTCCTGCCGGTGGCATTGCATTTGGTTTGGCCATTTTTTTCCGCTTTTTTCAGCTTTTTTTTTATAAAATTCAGATTTTTTTCTGCAAAACCAATTACAACCCACCCCTGATTCATGATACCCTGGAGTGTGCTCAATTGGTTGGGGCAGCTCGATCGCCTTGGTGGTCAAAGAGAATTTTTTTTCCCCTAAGGATTTTTTCCTTGCAAGTCGCATTTCAAGTTTTTTATCCCTGGGTTTTTCGCCTATCTCATGGTCATGCATGTCTTGTCTGCTAACTTTTTTCCTAGGTTACTTTATTCAATCTTATAAAAAATATTCATGTATTATTTTCTCTTCATCGCGTCAAGCAGGGCCGACTTTAATGTATGTTGAATACAGTTTAGTGTTTTAAATATTTAATCCTATAAAGTATTCAAATCACCTAAATTAATCGTTTTTTGTGTAACTTTTATAAGGCTCGAACATGTAAGAGCTATGCTGTAAAATATCCATGTTCATTTACAATAATAAACGAGTCACACAATTCACGTTAAATGCCTTAGCAGTAGTTGGTTTCTTTTTCTTCATTTTTTTTTTATTTTGGGTGTTTTTCCCCAGGTTTTGATTGTTTTTTTTTTCGGCATTATCGCCGTGCCGTTTTTATTTTGGTTTTTTCATTCGGGTTTGGCCGCCATGTTTAGCTGCCTTTTTCGTGCAATTTTTGCTGCGTTTTTTCACATATCCTGCTCAACGATTCACTAAAGAGGTTCACGCGTTTCATTTTATTTTGGTTTCCGGCAGTTCCATTGTTCTGGGCATGTTTTAATTTTAAGCTAATTTTTTCTTAAAATTCTCCAAATTCGTTTCCCCCAGTTTTTCCTATTATATACATGTATACTCTCGCACTCCCTTTTTACCAAACTTCGTCTTGACAAAAATTTGTAAAAAAAGGGGGGGGGGGGGTTGGCCAGTCCCTTTTGCAGGTCCTTGTTTGGCGGGTTTCCTTTTTTAATTTTGTTCATTTCCTTAAATTTTAAGGGCCATCCTAGAATCTATTAAACTAAAGGCAATGCATTTGAATTCAACAAATACTGCACGGTTAAAATCCTTGACCATGGTTAAGGATAATTTATTGCTCTCAGCAATTGTGGAATGTGCATAAATAATTTGCTCTAAACTCGGAATAAAATGCGTTAGATGAGGTAGCTGTTTAGCATAATCTTTGGGTGTCTCCCCTCAGTTTTCGCAATGGCAATTCTATTTTACAATTCTCCTTTGACTTAGTCTTGTGATGTCTGGGTTCCATATTGCTAGATGATGCACTGTCTAGCAGAATGCCAGGGGAATCCTGCGTAAAATTGAATTAATATAAATGGGTGGGCGTTTTTTCTGATTAATATTTAAGGTAAATATTGCATTTCTATTCCTTTAATGTTTCCTATGTTAAAATTGCAAATTGGCCTAGATATGGTCTGTCTAGCTTTCAGGCATCTCCCTAAGAGTGTATTTTTCTTCGGACAACTTACTTTTTATTCACTGCTTTAACGAACTAGATCACCCTGTCTAGCATATAGAGGGCGTTTTCCCTCAAAATTTAATGTAAGATTAAAATAGCAATCCAATCTTTAGCTCGTTTCGTGCACGTCTGCTGAATTAGTATTCTGTCCTGCCATATTAAATATTTGCTGCTCAATACGCATCAAGATTGTACGCCTGTCTAATGCATGGAAGGGCACCTCCCGCTGTAATATTACTGTATATTAATAGAAAGTGCAAATATGTATATGGTATCATGATCATAATAAAAGGTCATTCTAATCGGTTGGTACAAACAGACCACCAACAGTTCTTGCGTCTTTCCCATATTTTCTAACGCGTCATGAAGACAATGTATACGTAAAGGAGACACGAGAATGTTCCAGAAGAAGCCCCCCCCCCCTTCAATTTTTCTAACCTAGTTTTTGTTACTATTGAATGCTGATCAATGTATTAGATCACCTGAGGTGAGTAAGCCGGATACGCTGTCTTTATGCAATACAATATAGTTTGTTCTGTCGTGCACGACATCCAAACTCAAGCATGCTTTTTTTAGGAAACGATTACGAAGCAGGCAAGTCTCAAAACATATTTTATTTTTTAGTATTATATTATTTGCTTGTTGTCCAATAAACCTTATAAATATTCGCGCTAAAGTAAGAAATTTTCGATTTCTATTTTTAAAGAATCAAGTGCCCTGATTGAATCGATAGCGTCACAATTACATTATTTCAAGGTTTATTTTAAACTGCCATAAGTAAAAATACTAAAGGTTCAATTAAAAGTAAAATAAGTGATCAAAATTAGAGTAAAGTAGCATGGACGCTGCCGCGTGATGTTTTTTTTTTTTTTTTTTTTTTAAGTTGACTTTTTAATTGGACGTTTTTTTTTTTATGAAATTTGTATAATATATAATTGTCACCACTCATTATTTGTTGTTCCATATTTAAAGGCAATATTATCCAAGTCCAAGTTGACTGCAAGAAGCAGGGGAGGGCGGTCAAAGAAATCCTAACTTTAGAGTCGCATTGGTTTAACACGAAAGCGAAAATCTTGACGAAAAATTATGGAAGGATTATTTATGATTTTTTTGTATGAAAACGAACGAGGGACGAGGTCGTATGTGATCATGGGAAACACCCATGACCGACCCACATCAAAGAACCCCATTGAGGTTGTGGTTTGCACTCAGATTGCTTGTAATTTCTTTTACATTTTTGGGGAGTGCTATAATGAAACGAGGGCGGCCGCCACCGTCTGCATAGAAGTGGAAGAAGGACATATTTGCTTAAGCAAAAATCGCATTTGTTCCTTGCGTTATGAGACCTTTCATTACGTATTTATTAATCACCTTCCACTTGTGCAATTTGGGTTATTTTTAAAATCTCATACGCTGACACGATAAAACTCTAAACAAAAGATTGAAGTTAATGAAGATTAGATATGTAAAAAATCTGCCTTAAACTGGATCACCAAATCATGGTTGGAATTTCGCTAACAAAGTTAGCTCCATTCAATGAAACACGGATGATCTCCCAGATAGTAATCCTGGACTAAAAACGCTTGTAAAAACTATCTGAACTTATGCTTATTGCTTAAAATGTTACAATCACATGAGAAAATTTAGCAAAATAAATATCTTTTAAAAAAAATTTGAACGTTAATGGAAATGGACCTTTATCTATTGAATATTTTATCTTCAACCTCGACTAACCTGGACGAATCATCGTATAAGGTGTTTTAAGATCATAATTTTAGAGGAGAGGTGGGATATTCACTGATTCTAGCAGAACTATGAGTCGCAAAACTCAATCAATGCACACGAGGATCAAGTAAATGATAAACCGATAGAGTAATTCGGTACAAATATTATTTAGAGGCTCGGGGAAAATGGCGAGGGTTATTATTCAATCATCTTATAAAAAACACACAAACATCATAAAGAATGCACATAAACCCTAAGAAACCAGGCCTTTACTGACCAATGGGTAAGGGTGGGGACGCCAGACGATACAACAACCAAGCAAAATTCATATAATTACAATACAAGGCGAAAATATAAACTATAAAAAATTGGATAATTAACCTAATTGCACTGAAACAGTGACCAGAACTGGACAAATTTTCTTAAAGCTTAAAAAGAATATTTTTAAATCAATTAAAAAAATCACTGACATCATCTAAGTTCCATGGAATTCTTTTCGGGCACAGAATATTGAATGAGGAAGAGGCAAGAACAGACTAGAAAGGATCATCCTGAGTTTACATATTTGTGGTCGCATTTCAGTTTTATAAAATGAATGCTTCAAGCCTGATTTTGTTAGCCTTGGTAACCAGCCCTCTCGAACCAATTTCAATCAGAAATGGAAGAACATTGGTACCCGGCGTCCCTAATGTCGTTAATAAGAGCGGCGTAATGTCTACCTTTAGTATGGGCCGCATCGATATTTGTTTCAAAGGGGATGGTTCAACTCAATGATGGGAATGTTTTGGATGAGGCTCAAGGATACCAATATCAGGCTTTTGTGAGGTTGAAATAATGAACGGTGGAATAAGTCGCCACATACAAGTAGACCCTTGATATAAACCCTTAAGATAAAAACGAAAAAATGACGAATCCGGCATTATAGGCGCACCTCTTCTAAATATATATTACGGCCGCTTGCAACTCTGAAATAAAGACTGAAAGTACATTAGTCTCGTTCTCTGTTATCACGTAAACACAGCCTCGTGTTCAGTGGTAAATCTTAAGCCTAGTTAGTGAGAGGGACCGCTTCGAGACCGTGCATTTTTTCGTCTTTATTTAAAGGACCTATAGTGACCCACCGAAAGAGCTCACAATATTTGAAGTTTCACAGAAAAGCTTACAATAGTGAAGGATGAGTCTATAGAATTCTCATAAGTTATTTTTTCAAATGAAAATGCAGAAAAGGAAGAAAACCGTTCCGTTCAAAGATAGAATCTCCATTCACTAGTGTTGAAGCAAGCGTCCCGAAAGGACAGAATCATAAATATTCGATTTTGCACTTACTGGGTTGGTTTGGTTTATCAAAATGTAGGAAATGTTAAGAGACCTATATGTTATAAATGCAAAAATCTTGTCTTATAATTGTTTTCGATCTTGATTTAGCAAATCACTTGATAGTCTTTAAAGGTCCCAGGAACATGACAATAGAATTGATGTGGTTGTGTCAAGTCTACAAGGAGGGAACAGGAAGATCCATATTTGGTTTGGTGATGACATCATTTGTGAAAATATTGGTTTCAGAGAGTAATAGAAACATTCCAGGATGACTGGTGAGAATCTATTCATGACACTATGAAAATCCAATTAAATTCACGAAATGATGTCCCACTGGTAGTGTATTCTTTTTTCTGGCCCTGTTATTGGAATGGAATATTCCTGTAACGATTTGGAGGGTTAGGTTTATATCTCATTTCCTGGGACCTTTATATTCGAGGTTCTATAAATATCTTATGATTATAAATAGAATTAATCGCTTTTTTTAAATATTTCCAAAACAAAATGCCCGCATCCACAAGTAAAACTTGTATGTGGTCGATGCTTGGTTTCGATAGGAAGGTTTCAGTGCCTCTTGTTTGCATATTTTAAAGGTGCAACCGATAGATTTCACATATCTGGTGTCCCTAAAAAAATCGGAAAGTAAGATTTTTGCCTGGTGTAAAGCTTTCCATCAAAAATAACCCCATCGGAAAGGATTGAGCGCGAACTGTTTTGGTACAAAAAAATTTGAAATTTCTAATTTGCATAGGAGCAAAATACGAAATCAGCCTACGTTTTTATTGAAATATAAGCAAATCAGAATCACCATTTTTCTATCTTTTAGCATATCGGTAGCCAAATACAAGTAAGAAATCTGTGAGTGTCTAGTCTATATGAAATTACTATTATGAACACATTTGGGTGACTCAAAAATCTCTCGTTGCACCTGAGAGAAAATAGAAGAAGCACTGAAATAAAAGCCATCTTATCAGACAGGAATGAAGTCCGCAACGTTATTCTAACATAAAAGCAACAGGTCAGGACAAGTAGTATGCCTAAATTAAAATATATATATATAAAGTTTAATATAGTATATGATATAATATATACTATATATTATTGATAATATATATATATATATATATATTATATTCCCAGAAGTACCCACGCAAAAATAGAGATAGAAGAAATCATGAGTGTATGTAGTACATAGGGTCCTAAAAGGAAGTACCAATGCATGAAATTACAAAAACAGTTATATATATCCTGATTCAAAATTTGTCGAAGTTTTATCGATCAGCTACTTTTCTTTTTCTTGGACAAGCACATATATACGAATTAAGGACAGGCAGTACCATAGACATTCCTCAGACACTTGTTTTCTCTATACCTAACAATGCCGAGAACGTCACCAATGCCGGACATGCATGGCGACCACCGAAACAGCATTATCTAATATTGAAGTGGATATTCTTTCTTTTATCACCAAAGTTATCTTTTCAAACATACTTAAATTCAAAATTTATCACGTTAAATAGTACACTTTAGATATTTTGGAAAAATCATCTATCTTGAGAGTGAGAAGTCGACAAATTAATTCTTCACAAAAAGTATTTTATATTATTATCCGGCATTATTCTGGATGCAAAAGCAGAGGTCATAATTAATTATGAATTTTAGTAACAGCATAACCGGATGATTGAAAGATCCCTACAACATTTATGGAATTAAAAATCCAAATCTTAATAATTTGAAGGAGAACGACATTTGTATTGTCAACAACCCTACGGTTTTAAAGCACATAAGTATGTCATTAAATTAGGAATGATCCCTTTATCGCAGTTTGGGGAAGGACTGAAGATGTTTATATCGTTTGAGAGCGCTGAATCAGTTATGTGAGGAACTCTATGAAATCTGCGAAACCTAGTAAGATAAGGAGTAAAATTTGTAGGGGTAAATTTGAAATCATGTCAAATGTGTTTTAAACTCCTACATCAATGTTTTTGGTCTCATTACAAGGATTAACAAAGTGTTTGTTTGTCTAGGTCCCGCCTTTAGTACACTGCTACAGCCTTAATAAATTCAAGATCATTCAGGGAAATCATGCAATGCTCAGATTATGCTAAGATGTACTTTTCGAGAATTCACAAGTCTGATTGCTAATATAGCTGTACTTGTCGGAGACATTCACAAGTCTGATTGCTAAGATAGGTGTACTTGTGCGAGACATCACAAGTCTGATTGCATAAGATAGCTCTACTTGTTCGAGGACATTCACAAGTATGATTGCTAAGATAGTGTACTTGTTCGAGACATTCACAAGTCTGTTTGCTAAGATAGCTCAAATTGTTCGAGACATCACCATCCGATCGCTAAGATAGCGTACTTGTTCGAGGAATTCACAAGTCTGATGCTAAGATAGCTGTACTTGTTCGAGACATTCACAAGCATGATTGCCTAAGATAGCTGTACTGTTCGAGGAACATTCCAAGTCTGATTGCTAAGATTAGTGTACTGGTCGAGACATCACACGTCTGATTGCTAAGATAGCTCTACCTGTTCGGGACATTCCAATGATTGCTAAGATAGTTGTAAGTGTTGAGAAATTCAAAGTTGATTGCTAAGATAGCTCTACTGGTAGAGACATTCAACAAATCCGATGTAAGATAGCTGTACTGTCGAGACATGAACAAGTCTGATGCTAAGATAGCTGTACTTGTTCGAAGACATTCACAGTCTGATTCTAAGATAGTTGTACTTGTTCGAGACAGGCACAAAGTTGATTGCTAAGATTAGCTCTACTTGTTCGGAGACATTCACAAGTTGATTGCTAAGATAGTTGTACTGTTCGAGAATTCACAAGTTTGAGGCTAGATAGCTTCTACTTGTTCGAGACATTCACAAATCCGTTTCTAAGATGCTCTACTTGTTCGAGACATTCACAAGTCTGTTTGCTAAGATAGCTGTACTTGTTCGAGACATCACAAGTCTGATTGCTAAGATAGCTGTACTTGTTCGAGACATTCACAATCTGAATTGCAGATAATGTACTTGTTAAGACATTCAACGTCTGATTGCTAAGATAGCTCTACTTGTTCGAGACATTCAAAGTCCGAGATTGCTAAGATAGTTGTACTTGTTTCTAGACATCACAGGTTTGATGCTAAGATAGCTCTACTTGTTCGAGAGCATTCACAAGTCTGATTGCTAATATAGCAGTACTGTTCGATACATTCACAAGGTTTTGATTGCTAAGATAGCTCTACTTGTTCGAGACATTCCAAGTCTGGATTGCTAAGATAGCTGTGCTTGTTGAGACATTCACAAGTCTGATTGCTAAGATAGCTGTACGTGTTGCAGACATTCACATGTCGGTGGCTAAGATAGCTGTACTTGTTGAGACTTTGCACAAGTCTGCTTGCAATATAGCTTTCCTTGTTTCGAGACATTCACAAGTCTGTTTGCTAAGATAGCTGTACTTGTTCAGACATTCACAAGTCTGATTGCTAAGATAGCTGTACTTGTTCTAGACACATTCACAAGTCTGATTGCTAAGATAGCTCGACTTGTTCATACATTCAACAAATCCGATTGCTAAGATAAGCTGACTTGTTCTAGACATTCACAAGTCTGATGTGCTAAGATAGCTGTACTTGTCGAGACATTCCAAAGTCTGATTGCAAGATAGCGGTACTTTTCGAGACTTCACAGTACTGATTGCTAACTGCGTACTTGTTCGAGACATTCCCAAGTCGGATTGCTAATATAGTTTTTTTCTATAACTTGTTCGAGACATTCACCAATCGATGCTAAGATAGCTGTACTTGTCGAAACATTCCCCCACAAATCTGATTTTTGTTCTTGTTTTTTTCCTGTTTTTTTTTCAGATTATCAATACTGATAGTGTTTTAAATTCCGGTAGTGGGGACTGTAAGGGTACAAGCTGGATAAAATTGGTGAATTTTGCTACACAAGTACTTTCTGGCATGATAATCAAAAAATGATGGAAGCCACTTGCCACACCCCTTTCATGGCCCCCTAGCTTGGAGTTCGAGGTTACACAGGTAAAATTTTTAAAATGTTCCGATTGTTGTGAAAGCATACCATGATTTTTGTCTGTTACCAGATTTCAAAAAGGTATATTTATACTAACTGTGACTTATAGTTTGTTATTAATGGGGTAAAACTGGTAAAAATTGTAAAAAAT
Source organism: Ophioderma brevispina (assembly GCA_023653785.1). Taxonomy (NCBI): domain Eukaryota; kingdom Metazoa; phylum Echinodermata; class Ophiuroidea; order Amphilepidida; family Ophiodermatidae; genus Ophioderma; species Ophioderma brevispina. The sequence goes on from JAMKCH010069472.1 coordinate 45,129, forward strand.
CATTTTGGTTTGTACAGGCCTCAAACAAAAAACAAAATTGCTTCAATTTTGTAAACTGCGTTTCAAATTGTTGGTTTGGCTCATAGAATGAAATAATGAATAGTTTGACTGTCTTACATGTTTGGTTATTACCCAAAATGGTGAATAAAGTCAACGCTATGGCAGCTATTGGATTCTATTGACCCTGTGACCTATTTGTTGGTATAACGTAAACCTACTCATAACAGATAAGGCAAGCGATCCTTATTTCCCCAATCCTTTAAGCTAGAGAAACAATTTTGCACCACATATAACTGAATCAAAGCAACTTTTAACCTTTCACCCATGTACACACCTAAAATTGACTTTTCACCATTTTTACCGTGTTTTCCTCGTTAACTCCGGACTATAAAGCCATAGAAGTGGAAACTAATACCTTTTTGAATCCTTGTAACCAG